>JAVJIF010022957.1:65000-73699 GCA_038442645.1 Agave tequilana | reverse complement strand
CTCTCTCTCTCTCTCTCTCTCTTCTCCATCATCTCTCTCTCTCTCATTCTCTCTCACTGCGAATCTCTCTCTGTCCAGAATTTCTCTCTCATCTCTTTCTCTCTCTAGATGTCCCCTCTCTACCTCTCACTAGACTTTCTCTCTCCTCTCTGTTATTTTGACGCGGATCTCACCCCCGCGTCCAGGCAATCCTTGACGCGAGTCTTCGCGATCTTGACATTTCCTTTAACGCGGCCTACGCGTTATTGTATCGACACAACGCGGAGTCCATGCCCGCGTCTGTGTCCCTCTCGTGTCGACACGACGCGGAGATAATTCCCGCGTCTGTGTTCTCCTCGTGCCCTGACTTGAACGCGGGTCTCGAACCCCGCGTTTGTGGCACATTCCCCGCGTCTACTATTCCTGCGACGCGACTCCCGCGTCTGCGACCCACGCGTCTCGCTCGCATAACCCGCGTCTCCCTGTGTCTCTTTCTCTCTCTAGGTTTCTCCCTCTTTCTCTCTCTAACTCTTTCTCTCTCCTCTTCACTTTCTCTCTCTAATATTATATAATATTATATTTTACATCGGATTTCCGGTTTTATGGTTATTATTATATTTGCTGCTCATACCCTGCTTTACCACTTGTATCCTATTCCACCAGTCTCCTGATCTTGTCTTATCATACCACGAGTACTTCCTGCTTGATATCACTTATCATGTCTACTTTCTCCTGCATGCTTCTGCTCACGACACGGTTTTCAATGTATGATTATGATTCGGTTTTATCGATACACATATGCTTATCTCAGCACGCCATCTGGCTTTTGTATCACCACTCGCCTGGGGAGTTTCATCTGACTCCCCTGGATCCTCATGTCCAGGTCATGGAGCTTGGAGCGTGTGGAATCCCAGTTGCTGACTTGAAAAGCGCAGCGGTAGCGTGGATCTCCAGCAGGTCATCCAGAGCTCTATCCTTTCAGGCCCCCTGTGTGCCTCTCGAGTTTTCCTTTTGTAAACTCGCGAGTGCCTGTGTACTGTTCATACTTGTACATCTCTTGTAATCTCGCAATTGCGCATATCAGTGATGTAATATTCATGTAATATTGGATCACCTCTGCTGATAACTTTGTAATTGTACTCATATGTTGGAATGTATAATGCACCATTTGCTTCCGTACTCTGATTCTTGCCTGTACTGATGCTTAGCGTATATACGTGAGGGTATTTCGGACCTGCGTATATACGTTGCAGTGACGTCTCCGTACCCGCCGGATCGGGGCGTTACAGGTGGTATCAGAGCCTAGGTTCTTACATCCTCAGAACGTCCAGATGGCAAATTAATGGTAAGAAATTTGCAACTGGAATGCATGAGTCCTGGTTATACAATCCAACTACAAGTACAGAGTTATCTATTTTTCTTGATCATCTTCCCTTTGTTCCAAATCCCTTCCACCTTTCCCCTGTCTTGGTTTTTCGAAGCCTTTATACCAACTTAAGATATGAATAGACTAGAGAGGTAGCGGCTGATTCTGAGCGAAGCTATGATGCGATCTCTTCGGCCAACTCTATGAAGTTCGGGTATTCTTAGAATGGATCTGCTATCGGGTATCTTTCAGAAGATGGTATTCGGGATTTTCTGCGGTTATTCTTTATTCTCGGCTATATCTTTTAGAGTAATTGATGCCTGGTATTCGGAATTCTCAATTATCGGTCTTCTTTATTATGCTCAGGACTATCAGGGTTTTCTTTATCTTTGGTGTTCTGGCTCATTCTCAGAGTGATACTAAGTATGCAGTACAGCGGGAATCCTATTGCAAAGCTATGTTATCAATCAGTATTATTCGGCATTGTTCAAAGATTTATACAGCCAGAAGCGCAGAAGATATATATATTCTGATTATTGTTCGGTTAATATGAGAGCCCTACCTATAGTGCTTCATATCTTAATTGGTATAAATTCCACCCTTGTCCTCTTTGTGTTCAATTTACCCCTTATCGAAATTGCGAGGACGCAATTTTTTGTAAGGTGGATGGATTGTAACACCCCGCTCCCGGAATACGTACTTAGTTGCGTATTCAGATTTTTTGATCGTATTTTTCGATTTACTTCCTGTATTTGTTTTGTATTATGAATTATTATATGATCGTTTTGTCTTGGATCCGGATTCACGGACTCGGAGTCAGCCCTAATCTGAACCGAGGACCCGATCCTAGTGTATTACTCGATTTGGTCTTTTTCGCTATTCCGATTTGACCGATTTTAGTTTTAAACATCGTTTTCCAATATTTTATATTTTCTATGATTTTCTGGAATTTTCCTGAATTAAATTGAAAATCTTCAAAACCGGTGTCGACTAGTGCCGCTGACCGATTCCCGGATTTTTAATTTACAAACCGATTGGAATTACCAGAAATGTCTTTTTACATTATTTCTTAAAATCATATTTCCTATCTAAATACTTTTTCTGAGGATTTTATGAATTTATGAAAATTCCACGGATTGGGTGTCGGCCAGTATCGCTGGTTGATTCCAGGATTTTTAGTTTACAATCAGAATTGAATTTCTGAATTCCGCTTTCACTTTACTTCTTAAAATCATATTTTATTCTTTAATACATTTTCTGGGATTTTTCAGAATTTATCAAAATACGGCCGACCTTCCGGATTTTTAATTTAAAAAGGGATTTTATTTCTGAAAACCGATTTCATATTATTCCTCAGGATGACGTTTTCTACCTCCGGGTATTTTTTGGGATTTTTCCGGAACAGTCGATTTTTCGCGACCATATTATAATATTATTTTTTATCTTTTCTTTCTTTCTTTCTTTCTTTCCTTTTCTTTTCCCTCAACCGACTTCACCATCCCCACCTCACCCCCTCATTTAAATCCCTCTCCCATCCATCCATCAATCCCTTCTCCCTTTTCTTTTTCTTTTTCTTTTTCTTTTCTTCTCTTCTCTTTATCTTTTTTCTCTTCTTTCTCTTTTCTTTCATTTTTCTTTTCTTTCTTCTTCTTCCCCTGCTGCCAACGACCGCCTCCTCCTCCTCCTTCTTCCCCAAATTCTCTCCCTCTCCCCCTTCAACCTCCAATCTCTCTCTAAATTCTCTCTCTCCCCATCTCCTCCTCTTTCTTCTCTACCCTTCAATTTCTCCCACCTCTCTCTCTCTTCCTTCCGTGAGATCCGGCCCCGACCACCACCATCGCCGGTGATCCTCCCTCCCTCCGGCGCCTCGGCGAGGACAGAGCGCCGCCGGCGCGTTGCCGGCGGCCTGGGCACGGCCAGGGGCCAGAAGGCCCCCTGTGCGCGTGCGTGGAGGGAGGCACAGCCTCCCCCTCTCTCTTCCTCCCTCCCTCTCTCTCTGTTGGCCACGCCGGCGGCCAGGACCGCCGCCGGCGGCCACTGGCCGGAGAGGGGACCGATTTCCCCTCTCCTCTCTCTCTCGGATCTCACTCTCCTCCCTCACCTTTTCCCTTTTTTTGGGGTGGCCGCGGCCACCCCTGGCGGCGCCGGCCACTGAGGGCCGGCGTGGCCTCCCCGGCTCCCCGTCTGGCCGCGCTGTCGCGGCCAGGGCTTGGCCAGGCCAGGGCAACAGCCCTGGCCGTGGCCTGTTGGTGGGAGGGGGGCTGCTGCCCTCTCCCTATTTCTCCCCTGGGGTGGCCGGTGGCCACCCCAGCGCCGGCGCGCCGCCGGCACTTCGCCGGCGGCCGGCGGCCGTTCCCCGGCCAGGGGCTGGAAGCCCCTGACGTGAGCAGGGGGGAGGCTGCCCCCCTGTTCTCTTTCTCTCTCTACCTGCTCTCTCTTTCTCTCCCCTGCTCTCTCTCTCTCTCTCTCTCTCTCTCTCTCTCTCTCTCTCTCTCATCATCTCTCTCTCTCATTCTCTCTCACTGCGAATCTCTCTCTGTCCAGAATTTCTCTCTCATCTCTTTCTCTCTCTAGATGTCCCCTCTACCTCTCACTAGACTTTCTCTCTCCTCTCTGTTATTTTGACGCGGATCTCAC
The DNA here is from genome assembly GCA_038442645.1 of Agave tequilana. Taxonomy (NCBI): domain Eukaryota; kingdom Viridiplantae; phylum Streptophyta; class Magnoliopsida; order Asparagales; family Asparagaceae; genus Agave; species Agave tequilana. The sequence goes on along the minus strand of JAVJIF010022957.1, from coordinate 69,717 downwards.
CCCCGCGTCCAGGCAATCCTTGACGCGAGTCTTCGCGATCTTGACATTTCCTTTAACGCGGCCTACGCGTTATTGTATCGACACAACGCGGAGTCCATGCCCGCGTCTGTGTCCCTCTCGTGTCGACACGACGCGGAGATAATTCCCGCGTCTGTGTTCTCCTCGTGCCCTGACTTGAACGCGGGTCTCGAACCCCGCGTTTGTGGCACATTCCCCCCGTCTACTATTCCCGCGACGCGACTCCCGCGTCTGCGACCCACGCGTCTCGCTCGCATAACCCGCGTCTCCCTGTGTCTCTTTCTCTCTCTAGGTTTCTCCCTCTTTCTCTCTCTAACTCTTTCTCTCTCCCTCTTCACTTTCTCTCTCTAATATTTATATAATATTATATTTTATATCGGATTTCCGGTTTTATGGTTATTATTATATTTGCTGCTCATACCCTGCTTTACCACTTGTATCCTATTCCACCAGTCTCCTGATCTTGTCTTATCATACCACGAGTACTTCCTGCTTGATATCACTTATCATGTCTACTTTCTCCTGCATGCTTCTGCTCACGATACGGTTTTCAATGTATGATTATGATTCGGTTTTATCGATACACATATGCTTTCTCTCAGCACGCCATCTGGCTTTTGTATCACCACTCGCCTGGGGAGTTTCATCTGACTCCCCTGGATCCTCATGTCCAGGTCATGGAGCTTGGAGCGTGTGGAATCCCAGTTGCTGACTTGAAAAGCGCAGCGGTAGCGTGGATCTCCAGCAGGTCATCCAGAGCTCTATCCTTTCAGGCCCCCTGTGCCTCTCGAGTTTTCCTTTTGTAAACTCGCGAGTGCCTGTGTACTGTTCATACTTGTACATCTCTTGTAATCTCGCAATTGCGCATATCAGTGATGTAATATTCATGTAATATTGGATCACCTCTACTGATAACTCTGTAATTGTACTCATATGTTAGAATGTATAATGCACCATTTGCTTCCGTACTCTGATTCTTGCCTGTACTGATGCTTAGCGTATATACGTGAGGGTATTTCGGACCTGCGTATATACGTTGCAGTGACGTCTCCGTACCCGCCGGATCGGAGCGTTACACAGACATTGAGGATGAGAAATAAAATTTCAAGGAGTATGATTTAATGAGTAATTTAGTTTATCCAATCTTGGTTAGACTGATAATTTAAACTTAAGCTTATATATGTGCAGGGATCGACAGGGTAAACTATGTTGATTTTGTCAGCACTTAATACATGAGTAAAACATGTCGAAATTATTTGAAATTTAGTTTTCAAATTAGTGGGTATTAGACCACATCTATCAGTATAAATTAATTTATAAAGTAATAGTATTTGCATCCAAAATACTACATAGTAACCCACACGCATACACGCACGCGCTCAGATGCACACAAACTTAGTATAAAACATTCAGAGATGATTTCAAGTGCATGATAATGTTAAAAATCAGATGCGCGTTAGGGTTCCAGACAGATTTGTTCCTACTTTTAGTAATGCAATGGTACTAAAAAGTCTAAAATAAGTGTTCCATTCAATTTGCAATGCCAAATTAGTCAATGTCCAGTCCCATATTTTCCAAGGACAAGACCAAAAGGAGTGGGAGAGTCCAGTTGAGTTCCATGCACACTATTTTTTTTAATATATATAGTTATAGCGCGCATGAAGGCACCCCATGTCATCTGCGCGTGAGGGCGTGAGGGCTCGAACCGTCGACATGTGAGCGAGCGGAACTCTTACGACTAGTACTTAAACAATGGTTACCTCTCTTAAAAAGCATTCAGTGTTGGGCAATAATTTATAACAACCTATCCTAGTACAGAGATACTTCTAGGCTCTATTGTATGTTATGCATGGAAAAGAGGTTTCTTCTTCTCTTCAGTTGTTTGTTTTTCAAACAAGATATAACCAAGAACTGAGGCAAGGGCTTTAATGACCTACTCAAGGACTTTATTATCGAGTTTTAGTGACTTAAATCTATTTGAAGAGCTAAATAGGAATACATCTAGAGACAAACAATGATGATGAATTTAGCTCCATATGCAATAAAAAAAAAGATGGTTAACTGTTTAAATATGATTAGATCCATTGCTCTAATGAAGAGTTTACATTTTGAGGCATATGGAGTCTAAATATATATATAATTTTTTTCAAATTTGTGGACCTATTGTCATCACATGAGAAGAAAGTGTATTGTTTCTTGAGCAATACTCAGTTGACAATTCTTTCATGGACTACTTCAATTATGAGAAAGTCAGGACGACGGAAGATATGTTGACTGTCACTAAGATAGCTTCAAAGGCTATAATATTATTGAGTATTTTGAGCATGTTAAGTATAAACTGTTTTTAAGCCAAAATGTAGATGGAATCAGGAATTTGTTAATAAGTTCTATGCAAATATGTAATGGAGTAAAAGTAGACATGAAGTGCTCGATAGATGGGATAAAACATTATTGTTTTGGATCCGTCGTTAGCCCATGATTCCATCATCTCTAGCTTTTGTCTTAGCAAATTAGCTCTGTAATCAAAATCTGTACAAACACTACGACTATTTCTAGTTGAAAAGCTAGGTTATTCCGTCCCATAAACTTTCCTTATATGTGCTCTCATCTCCTCATCTAGCTACATTCTTTACTCCATTTCCATCAAGTTTTGGTTCATTCATGTCTTGGCCTTTTGAACTGGCTTGGTACGTCCTGAGTCAAGTATGCATGAGTACCTCATGTTGCCTAAAAGCCGTCTCCATTTGAATAAATACATACGAGCAAGAAGAGTAGCTAAAGCAACGGCAGACGAAGGAAACGAAGACAGGTTATAGTCGATGGTCATTCTTGATAGGAATGCAAATGCAAATATGTGGAGACTCTAATACCATTTTTTTTTTTTTTTTGAATATAAATAAGGGACCATTTGTTTCTTTTTTACACTGATTGTTCTACTCCTTTCATTTTTATTTTAAGAGTACAAGCAGCAAAATCAGATGGCTCCGGGAAGAACTTGTGTTCTACCCAGAGCAAGCAAGAAACAGAAGCCTGTAATGATAACAATAACATACAACAAACTGAAGAAAAGCTTGAAATACCAAAAGGCCAGTTTCTACCCTTGTGATAGTGATTGTTTAATGGTTGTTTGTGTGGGAGGAGGAGCCCAGCAATAGAGCAGGAGGCCGGCCACGAGCACGGTCGCACCCGCCAGAAATCCCGCCGGAAGAGATGACGCTACCCCAATGTAAGGCAAAGGAAATGTGAAGGCAAAGATCGCAAGGGGCACTGCAGTTCACAACAATTTAAAAAAAAAAAAAGACCATAAGAACAATATCAAATTGTAGTTTTACTATTTATTTTTCTAATGCCGTGAATAATAGAAAGGTTACAACAAAAAGACAATGATATATTGATGGCTGACAGTGGCGGAAGCAAGATATTTTTTCAGTGTTGACGTAAATGTAATAAGAATTTCATTGTGGGCGTAAATGTAATAAGACAAGAGAGAAAAAAAGTGAAAAATAATATTGCTCTCACCAAGACTTGAACTTATGACTTCCAATAACTTTGATTTAAAAGTTACCACTTGAGATAGAGCTCAAATGTCTTTATGGTAGTAAAATAATCTAAAAAGAAAATATTATAAAGGAAAAAGTTACAGACTATATAGTATTCCATTATTTTATAAAATCCAGTGTGAGCAAGATGCCCACACTGGACTATATGTGAGTCTGCCCTCGATGGTTGTTTTTAATATGTTCATGTTGATGTTTGAGTGGAAATGTCCTTCGGCTTGAACAAACAGAGCGGCAGAACCCAAAGCAGCCAAAGAAGAGAAGGGACCCGCTGCAGATTTGATTGCGCCCAACTGGAGAGAAAACAATGAACCCAATGCACCCTGCTCTGTATGAAATAGGACCCTGGAGAGTTGAGAGGCAACTGTAGAGTTCCTAAATAACGCAACGGCAGTGTAGCACAACGTTTCTTGATACCCAAATGACGTGATGACCATTCATGAACATCAAATAGTGTTAGAAACAACTTGCCACATCCAAAGCAAAACAAAATTTTGAATTGCGATATTGTGAAACTAGTTGATAGAAAAAGGATTTTGATTGAATGGACACAAATGATTTCTTGTTAGGAAATGGAGCCAGATTCTGAGGTTCCGAGCCAAATTGTTCCGCGATTCAATCTCTTTTGTTATGGGTGTCAACCTGAGTTCTCAGCAGTATATCTTGTTAATCCGCTTTTCAAATATGAACCTAGTGGAATTTCACTGATTAGCCTGATAACATCTTAAAGTTCTAACACTGCACCACAACTTCAATGTTGTGGTGAGAGTTGAGGGTTTTTAAATTCTAACATACTTTGCCTTCTTTCTTCTTGTTAAATTTACATTAGCTTATCTGAATCCTCAGGAGTCAGCACCCAGAAATAGATAACCTCCCTTTCTTTGCAAACCATACAATAGGACCAATAATGGTTTATCTCATGAGGACGGTTCTGCCATTATAGTTATTTCACGCGCTTTGTTAACATCAACAATGATATGATGGATATTATTGAGAAGAGAAACAACACGCCGATGGGAATGGTTATATCTTTTAGAAAACAAAATCTGGGCTATCTAGTTTTTCAACAGGGAAATTTTAGCTTAAATTTGTATATTTATGTGTTTTGTTTGTAAGGTATCCCAAGATGACTTCAACGGCAT
>JAVJIF010022957.1:0-60000 GCA_038442645.1 Agave tequilana | reverse complement strand
TTTTAATATTTATATTTTATTAGTATTCTTAAAATTTTATCTTTAGATTTTCTTAAAATTTTATATTATTTATTTAGTTAATATTTTAGTAATATTTTACTATTTATACTAATATTTTATTAATATTATTGTTATAAATAAAATATTAAGATTATTAATTTTTTATCTCAAATTTATTAATACAATTTAATTTGCAATAGTAGATTTAATTTAATAGTATTTATAATATTTAAATCACTGCTACAGTTAATTTTGTGGTCAACTTTTTCACTTACACTTTTACATTACCAACCAAACACCGTAAAACACAATATATTTTACCATTTACACTTTCACTTTATGAACCAAACACCGTAAAACACAATATACTTTTCCATTTACACTTCACTTTATCAACCAAACATCGTAAAACACAATATATTTTCTCTGCTACAGTTCACTTTTTCCATTCTCATTTTACGACTTACGACTTGCGACGTTTTGTAACGAAACAAACAGGCCCTAAGTATAAAAGGAGATACTTCATAAAGCGTGGGTGACGGTCAAGCCAAAATTTGGAGTAGAAGTGCGCTGGTACGTAGCTATCTCATCCTGGCATTTGAAGTTAAAGATGTGATTATTTCCTCGAGCCAGATGGACCAGATGATCGCCCTGACAGTGACATCGCAGGACTTGTCACATTGGCCAGGGATGTGTACACGAAACCAATTACCCCAAAGTTGCCGAATGGTGGTTGGCCAAGAGGAGAAAATTATGAGTGACTCACCAATCTTAACAAACTAGAACCTTTCTTCACAGCACCACAGTAACACAACAGGTAACAAAGTCTATACCCAAAATGTTGGGGTGATTTAGATCAATCCTTTTTCCTCCACATAGCTCAATTAGAGCCACCTCTAATACCTTAGATTAGCACATTTCATTTTATTACTACCTTAGCCTCTCTTTCGACTAGTATCGCTCTTCCTAAATGGTTGACCATTGATAAGTCAAATATTTCAGATTATTTGATATCCTTTTTGAACGATTTTTATGAATTAATCATAGTAAATGATATTTAATCACTAATTATAAGATGTCTTCTTTACAGATTTATTCAAACAATCAAATTCAAACCAAGACAGACTCAACCCAAAAGGAATTCTGTTGAAACTGAAAATCTGATCCCAAAAAATTCTGTTAAAACTGAAAAAATCTAAACTCAAAAGAATTCTGTTGAAACTGAAAATGTGATCCCCAATATTAAAGCAAAGAAGAAGAAATCCCAAATCAACAAACAAATTCAGATTTCAAACCGCAACAACAGAGAAGATAGAAGGATTTGTACCAGAAGATTCGATCAAATCTTAACTCCTTGTGAGTGGATAAGAGCACCAACATCTATAAAAGGAGGGAGAGACTTTTTGCAATGAAATATATTGATTTATTTATTAATCTTACAAAAAGCATGTGAGTAATTTTTCTTGAGTGATGAAGCTTGAATTTATTAGCTGTGCTAAATAGTTTAGTTTTAGATGATTGAATTTATATTATAGCTTCTCACTATTTTGATTAATAAATTCGAGATAGGTTATGCTAGGATTTAATCTGAGATGACTTATGCCTAGAAAATATTTCTCTTAAACTAATTGATAATGGTTCACCAACACCGAGATATATTATGACTATTGGTATTCTCAAAATATTGCAGTAGTTAGGGTATGCCTAGGTGAGAGAAACTGATTAGCACGATTTCAGGACTCCAAGCCATAAATTCAAGTGGATTCTAAATCCAAGATTATTTTAAATTGATCTTTCTCCTAAATACTTCATAACTGTTGTGGTTAAATTAGTTTTATACATCTTTATTAAGAATTTTAATAAAATCTCTCTGTGGATTCAACTTGGACTCACTACTCGCTGCAGTGGTTGGTTTTAAATTTTATTTATATCATTTTTACGGATTTAACGACACCATTTTAAAATCGATCAAATTTTGGCGCCGTTGTTGGGAAAATTTTTGCTTGTTTTCTTTGTTAAAGATATAAACTACCTTTTTTTTCTTTCTTTTCTTAGATATAACAAGAGCAAGGGAGCTAAATCGGAGGAGCAAAATTAGGGACTAAAAGTTTTTGATATTTCTAAATCCGGTTATATCTTTCCTCTTTTGTTAATCTTTCTTTTCTGATCATTAATTAAAAAAAACTTTGAAAAAAAATTTAAAAATGACATCTCAAGAAGCATTTAGGAATTATTGTGTTATTTTCTGTAGGGTTGGCAATTGCATAAAAAAATATATTTTTTGTTGCTATCTTCTGTAGTGTTGCTACATCACTTTTTTTAAAAAGAATTCATGCATTTAGTTAAGTACTAACCATGTGATTTGTTGCATATGACTTGCTGCATTTTATTTGTAATCATATTTTAATACATCTTAAGGATACAACCCATAAACAACATAAGGTAGGGATCTCACCATCCTTCCTTGACCCAAAACTTCATTTGCATAGACCAAACCTTTTAAATAAAATTCACTAGACCTTGACCCCTAAGGGCTATCGAGCTCAATTAGGTGGACTCGTTGTAGGATAACTTCGCTGAACACTAACAAGTTCGCGAGAGAGGACTTTCTTGTCTAGAAAGGGTGACTAGCCATTTAAGCAGTACCTGACCTGGAGGAATGACCTAGGAGCTTCTTTGTTAGAAAGGGTGATTGAAAATAGTAAGTACCCAGCCTAGAGGAAGAACCAAGTCGCTTGTTTGACGGGTTTGATCGGTAAGCCTACAATCAGACCAAACCAGTTAAGAGCTGTCAGTTGTGTTTAGGATTAATCTTAGCTCTTAGGATTAATTATTGATTATTGATTTAATTAAAAAAATTATCACTTGGTGTATGCTAGGTGAAGGTCTCAAAATCCTGATTTGACTCCTTTCAATCTTGAACCAGAGAGAATTCTTAAATCTAAAACACCACCCATTATCATGATTGAAGAAACTGCTAAGCCAATGAAGAGTACTTTACTCCTTCCACATATACCACAGCTTCTTGCATTCGTATCCCCAATACGAATGCAAATCACGACGAGATTAAGTTCAGTGTAATCCAACTTCTCCCATCATTCTATGGACTAAATAATGAAGATTCTTATAAACACTTAGATGAAATCCTAGAAGTGTGTTCCACCGTGAAGATTTAAAAATTTTCTGACGACGCACTTAGGCTCACCCTTTTCCCGTTTTCTCTAAAAAATAAAGCTAAACATTAGCTTGGGACTCTAAATGTGACTGTCCAAACTTGAGATCAAATGTAAAAGGAATTCCTCAAGAAATACTACTAAATAGGTCAAACAAACCAGATGTGTAGAGCTATCACCAGTTTTTCTCAAAATCTGGGTGAGCTTTTCATGGGACCTGAGAGAGATTTAGGGACCTCTTAAAAAAGTGCCCCACCATACCGTACCTAAATGGCAATTAGTGCAATGTTTCTATGATAGTTTATCCGAACTACACCGCCGAATGGTAGACCCACGTGCGGTGGCACATTCATGACTAAAAGCAAGAATGAAGCATAGGAACTTTTTAATACCCTGAGCGATAATTTCATACATCATGCTTCCGTTTCTCGATCTGACAGATTCACCCCCACGATCATGCAAAAGAAACGTGGTGTTTACGAGTCAAGACACTCAGTAGACATCCATAGTAAAGTGGACCTGTTGACCCAAAAAATTAGACCAAATTCTTTCCGTAAGATGAGATCAAGTCTCAATCTTCACACCTCCCGCACAGCAAAAGTGTGTTCTCTCTGTTCCAGTCCAATCCACTTTGTTAATGATTGTCCCACGGCTGCACAATACCCAGAATTTGTTCAAGAATAAGTTCAAGCAGCCCAAAATTTCTCTAGGCCAGTTAATGATCCATTTTTCAACATTTACAATCCTAACCGGAGGAACCGTCCCAACACTTACAATCCTGGCTGGAGGAACCGTCCCAACACTTACAATCTTGGCTGGAGGAACCATTCCAATTTCTCTTAGAGACCCTAATCTCAACCACCTAAGAACTTTTCTCAACTATTTAGAGCTCCATACTCTCAACCCAATACCTTCCCTAGGGCACAAGCACTAGCCCCTTCTCCTCAGTTGAACCCTTCCTTTGAAGATATGGTGTTGCAAGCACTAAAGGGTTTAGAAACGAGCACGCAGATGCTCCATTCACATACACATTCATTGCCAAGCTAGAAATCTAAGTGGGTCAACTGGCTGAAGCAATAACTAGAAGAGAACATGGAATATTGCTTGGCAATAGAAAACCCTGGGAGGTAGCCTGAGCCTACCAATACTCAGTCCTCCAATCAGTTTCATAAGCAGGCTAAAACTGTGACAACTCTTCAAGATGAATAAGTGAGCACTGAGGTTAGTCAGAATCCTACCATTGTTTATGAAATGAGAAACAATAAGAAAGAAAACCCTAATCAGAATAAGGAAAAGGATATGGAGAAACACAAGAAGGAAGAATTGCTAACATTATACATCCCAAAAGCCCCTTTTCCAGCGGCTCTAGAAGCCAACACTTCATCTCCATTCACCAAGAAAGGTGTTCGTATGGACGAGATGGAGTTGTTTAAACAAGTCTAAATCAATTTACCCCTTCTAGATGCCATCAAATAGGTTCCATACTATGCTAAATTTCTCAAAGATCTTTGCACACAAAAGCGTAGGTTGCGACTCAAGCTCTCAATAAGGTCCTACTCTCTCAACAGGTGAGTGCAGTGTTGATGAACGAACTTTCTCTTAAACTCAAGGATCCCGGTGCCCCCATCATTTCTTGTGTCATAGAAGATCTTACCATAAAAAGAGCCTTGTTAGATCTAGGGGCGAGTGTGAATGTGTTGTTCAGTTCTGTGTATGATCGTTTCTCTTTAGAGAAACTCAAACCGACACCGGTCACTTTACAATTTATTGATATATCCGTGAAAGTGCCACGTAGGTTGATTGAGGATGTCCTTGTTAAGCTGGATGAATTTTATTTTCCAGTCGACTTCATTGTCCTTGACATGGAGTCAACATGCAATCCCACTCAAATTCCCATCATTTTAAGCCACCCATTCTTAGCAACAGCCAACACATGCATCAATTGTAGAACTAGTGTGATGGACATATCTTTTGGAAATAAGAAAATCAAGTTGAATATTTTTAACACATCCCAAGGGCCTAGCAAAGGGGATGATTGCTTTGCTATGGACTTAATAAAAGAAAATATGGAAAAACTCACCTCCCATTCTTGCTAAGGATCCTCTCCAGTCATGTCTCACCCATTTCAATATCAATGAGTTTCGTGCAGTAAACACTTTATTAGATGTACCCAAATCATCCATTCTTCTATCTTGGACTATCAGATACGAAACACTACTTGATTTAGCTAAGGAACTACCTATGTCATCCGCCGCCACAACTTGAACTGAAATTACTTCCGAATATACTGAAATATGTGTACCTTAGACCTAATAACACTTTTCCAGTCATCATCGCCACTAGCTTGAATTCAGATCAAGAAAATCAGTTGGTTGATTTACTCAAACAACATAAGAGTGCTATAGGATGGTCAGTGGTCGACTAAAAGGAATTAGTCTCGTAATTTGCATGCACCGCATCTGCTATGAGGCGAACACCAAGCCATCTAGGGAGGCATAAAAAAGACTAAACCCCAACACGAGAGAAATTGTGAAGAAAGCTGTAGTCAAATGGTTAGATGCAAGCATTATACCCATTTCTGATAGTCAGTGGGTGAGTCCAACACAAGTTGTTCCCAAGAAATCTAGAGTCACTGTCATGTCCAATACAAGTTGTTCCCAGAAATCTGGACTTACTGTCGTGCAAACTAATTTAGGTGAATTGGTCCCAACTCGCACCCCCACGAGGTGGCGAGTTTGTATTGATTATAGGAAACTGAATACAGTAACTCGAAAGGACCACTTTCCTCTCCCCTTCATTGACCAAATCTTAGAAAAATTAGCAAGCCAAAACTTTTATTATTTTCTGGATGGTTATTCTGGACACAACCAAGTGACTGTCCACCTGGAAGATCAACAAAAGACCACTTTTACGTGTCCCTACGGTACCATCCCTTTCTAAAGATTGCTGATTGGCCTTATTAATGCACCCACTACATTTCAGCAGTGGATGATGTATATCTTTTCTGACATGGTAGGTGATTTTCTTGAAGTCTTCATGGATGATTTTTTTGTGTTTGGTTCATCTTTCGAGGATTATCTCCACAAGTTAGAGAAAGTGTTGAAACATTTCATGGAGGCAAATCTAGTTTTAAGTTAGGAGAAGAGTCATTTCATGGTCCTGAGGGGATCGTGATAGGTTATGTTGTTTCCGATAAAGAGATAGAGGTAGATAAAGCCAAGGTTAAGTTGATCTCTAAGCTCCCATCTTCAACTTCTGTCTGTCAGATTCGACCCTTTAGGTCATGCAGGATTTTATCGTTGATTCATCAAGGACTTTTCTAAAAGTTCTCTTCCCTTGTGCAACCTCCTTGCTAAGGACACCATTTGTCTTTAATGAATTTTGTCTTGAAGCTTTTCAAACTCTTAGGGATGTCTTAACTAAAACTCCAATCATTCAACCACTAGATTAGTCTATTCCCTTTGAAATCATGAACCTCAGACTTTGCACTTAAGGCAGTCTTAGACCAAGAGTAGATAAGAAACCGGTTGTAATCTACTACACTACCCGTACTCTCTCTGAAGCTCAACTGAATTACACCATAACAGAGAAGGAACTACTAGCAGTAGTGCTTGTGTTAGAGAAATTTAGGTAATATCTTTTGGTTTTAAGGTTGTGGTAAGAATAAAGACAAACCACGTTAATTAGGTGGATCATGTTACAGCAAGAATTTCTCATTGAGATTAAGGACAAGAAAAGATCTGACAATGTTGTTGCCAGTGTTTTAAATATCGGATATTGGCGATATACCGGTCGGCAAAAATATATCCCGGATACCGGGTGATATATCGTGATATGGCACTAAATGCCGGTTGATATATCAAATAGTCAATACATATAAGACATTATTAAAAGAAATAAGTTATTATCTGAATATTATATAAAAGCATCATTGAAATACCACAATGAACATAAAACAAAATAAAATAATCTCAAGCAAAAAAAATTAATAATTATTCAAATAAGTAACTGCATCGGCTGATATATCAGATATTTCATCTCGGATATCAGTCGATATATCGGCCACGTGACGATATATCGGCCACGTGATGATATATCGGCCCATATCGGTCCAAAACGACATTCGGTAAATTTTTGCACTTATCATATCATTTTGGATAAAATACCGATATCTCGGCCGATATGTCGGTATCTCGGCTGATATTTAAAATAATGGTTGTTGCTAACCATTTGTCTAGGTTCTTGAGTAATGCCCTAGAGACCACCGAACCTATCAAGGAGTCATTCACGGACAAACAACTATTTTTTGTGTCTCAAGTATCTATTTCTTGATTTGCCAATATTGTCAATTACCTAGTGATTGGACAGATTCCCACAGGCTGGTCCAAACATGAGAGATAAATCTTTACCAAATCAAAATATTACTTTCGAGAAAACTCGGAACTGTTCAAAGTGTACCCTGATCAGGTGATCAGACGATGTGTCACTGATAGTGAATTCCATAGCATCCTTTCTATCACACAATTGCTTGTGGCGGGCATTTTTCCGAAAAAAACTGCAGCAAAAGTATTGCAATGCGACTTTTATTGGCCTTCACTTTTCAAAGATGCATACAACTTCTGTCAATCCTGTTAACGTTGTCAAATTGCAGGAAACATGCCTCGAAGGGACATAATACCTCTTTCCCGTATCCTTATAGTTGAAATTTTTGATGTATGGAGAATTGACTTCATGGGTCCTTTTTCACCTTTACTTGGGTTCAAATACATTCTAGTGGCAGTTGAATACGTTTCGAAATGGATCGAAGCAGTGGCCACTCACACTAACGACCACAAAGTGGTGATCAAGTTTGTCCAAAGCAACATCTTTAGCCGGTTTAGATTTTCACGTGCTATTATTAGTGACAGTGGATCCCATTTTAGGAATTGAAAGTTTGATACCCTTCTGAACAAATACAGAATCACACATAAAGTGGTAACGCCCTACCACCCACAAACTAGTGGCCAAGTAAAAGTGTGCAATAAGGAGATAAAGAACATTCTTCAAAAGATTGTTAGGCCCGATCGCAAAGGCTGGTCAATTCGACTAGACGATGCTTTGTGGGCTTAGAGGACTACATTCAAAACTCCCATTGGAATGTCCCCTATAGGTAAGTATTTGGGAAGGCTTGTCACCTTCCACTTGAGCTTGTACATCGTGCCTGCTGGGCCATAAAAAAATTCAATTTCGACATGGCACAAACTGATTCCACCCATAAGCTCCAATTTAATGAATAGAAAAAACTCCATAATGAGGCATATGAGAATGCACGTATCTATAAGGCTAAGACTAAGGCATTTCATGATAAACACATTAATCGAAAAATCTTTAAGCCCAACCAGAAAGTGTGGTTATCCAATGCTAAGTTACGATTATTTTCAGGTAAGCTTCATTCTAGATGAGATGGATCATTCATAGTCACCCAAGTGTTTCCTCATGGAGCTATAGAAATTAAAAAAATCCAACAAACAGAAATATTTTTAAAGTAAATGGACAAAAACTGAAACATTTTGTAGAAACATTGTTGATGGACAAATGATTGAAGAAATAGATTTACAGTGAGCAGGACTATGTCCGACAGAAGATGTTAAACTTAACACTTATTGGGAAGCAACCCAATTTTGTTGAGTTTTAGGCTAACATGTGTGTCATTGCGAGTCCACAAATATGCTCAATCCAAGTTTGGGGTGACCCCTCATATTTTTTCACCTTTCGGCATATCAGGTACATTCGTTCCATTATCCTTATGCATCTTATTTCAAATATTGAAGACAATATTTCATTCAGGTTTGGGGGTGTGAGAAAATTTATTAAAAAAAGATAAAATATTAAAATGCCAAATTATATGTTAATTCCATGTTTTGAGTATGCCTTGTATTAATGATGTATGTTATAGAAAAGCCGCAAGAAAATATGTACGAGTCAATAGAATAACAATATAACCTTAATAAGTAAAGTGTTTGATGTAAGAGTGAATTTTTATGATAAATGATTAATTTTGACTGAATCATCTTCATCTGTCACCTATTATATTAAGTATGTTATGCTTTAAATCTCAATTTTTCATGCAAAGTTGGGGGAGTTATCTAATTAGATCATGAATTAACATTGAGGCTACATAAATGGGAAATTGAGTGATATTCTATATATGTTTGAGTTCAATATCACAAGAGGGAAAATGCGTGTGGGATATGTCTCTTTCTCTTTATCCCAACCAAGCAAGTGTCACCCAGAGGTTAAAAGTCCGCACGGCTCCAAGACGGATGATAATCTTGGCCTCTGAGGTGTCAGGAAAGTATGATATTTTGAATCGAATTACAATTGCTAAAAAAAATCTCAAAAGTTGTGAAGTTTTCTTAGCCTAGTAATTAATTTGTAATTTGATTAGCGATGAACTTGAATTAGAAATTGTTTGATTGAATTTGGGTATGATATACTAAGTATGAAATGTGCGTATGGGATGATTGGAAAGAAGACTATTTATCAGATTATATGCCTTTACTTGAAAATTGTTAAAAGTTAAGGAAATAGTTGACTTCTAAAAACTCATACATTTTTACTTTAAGTAATTTTATGATATACTACATTATACAAGGTGGTTCTTACTTTGAATCTAATTTGTAAATTACAATGACACAATCTGATGTTTGCGGGTAGCATCGCTACAAGCCCTCACGAGACTATAACTCGTCCCGCAGGGCAACCTAGAGGTTCAAAATGCTGGTTGCATATGCTCAATGCAATCGGGTTCCCTACAAAAATGGCACTTTTATATAAAAAATTTGCTTGAGGGCAAACAAGGATTCGATTTGGGGGCATTTGATAAGTCTAATATTTCATATTATTTGATATCCTTTTTGAATAATTTTTATGAATTAATCACAGTAATTTTATGACAATTAATCTCTAATTATAACGACGTCTTCTTTTCAGATTTATTCAAACAATCAAATTCAAACCAAGACAGACTCAACCCAAAAGGAATTCTGTTGAAACTGAAAATCTGTTCCCAAAGAATTCTGTTATAACTGAAAATCTGATCCCAAAGAATTCTGTTGAAACTAAAAATCTAATCCCCAGTCTTCAAGCAAAGAAGAAGAAATCTTCTTTCAGATTTATTCAAACAATCAAATTCAAACCAAGACAGAGTCAACCCAAAAGGAATTCTGTTGAAACTGAAAATCTGTTCCCAAAGAATTCTGTTAAAACTGAAAATCTGATCTCCAAAGAATTCTGTTGAAACTAAAAATCTAATCCACAATCTTCAAGCAAAGAAGAAGAAATCCCATATCAACAAACAAATTCAGATTTCATGCCGCAACAACAAGAGAAGATAAAGAAGGATTTGTACCAGAAGATTCAATCAAATCTGAACTCCTTGTGAGTGGATAAGAGCACCAACATCTACAAAAGGAGGGAGAGATCAACAGAACCAGAAATCAGAAAGCACAAGAACCAGAAAACAGAATCAGAAATCGGGGAGAAAATCAGAACGAGATGGAGGGGAGGCATCAAAGAACCAAACTAACAAGGCATCGAAAAACCAGATCTAGAAAAGAGAGCTGAAGATAGCTGAGGCTTGCTCACAATTCAGATCCAGGCTTGCGCGGAAGGATCAGAACAAAAGAAGAGAGTTCGGCAGTGCATCTCACAGAGAAAAGAGCTCTCTCTCTCTCTCTCTCTCTCTCTCTCTCTCTCTCTCTCTCTATATATATATATATATATATATATATATATATATAATATATATATATATATATATATATATATATATATATATATCTCCCTCTTTATCTCTCTTTTCAGTTAAGTTACTCTTGTGCTGTATCTGAATATTATTTCTTTTTGCAATGAAATATATTGGTTTATTCATTAATCTTGCAAAATGCATGAGTGAGTAATTTTTCTTAGGTGATAAAGCTTGAATTTATTGGCTGTGCTAAAAGATGATTAAATTAATGTTATAGCTTTTCACTGTTTTGATTAATTAATTCGAGATAGGTTATTCCTAGGATTTAATCCGAGATGATTTATGCCTAGAAAATATTTTTCTTACATTAATTGATAATGTTTCACTATCACTGAGATATGTTATGACTATTGGTATTCTCAAAATATTGCAGTAGATAGGGTATGCCTAGGTGAGAGAAACTGATTAACATGAGAGAAACTGATTAGCATGATTTCAGGACTCCAAGTCATAAATTCAAGTGGATTCTAAACCTAGGATTATTTTGAATTGATAACTACTGTGATTGGATTAGTTTTATACATCTTTATTAAGAATTTTAATAAAATCTCTCTTTGAATTCGACTTGGACTCATTACTACACTCGCTGAAGTAGTTGGTTTTAAATTTTAATTTGTATCGTTTTTACGGATTTAACGACACCGTTTTAAAATCGATCAACCATCTCAACTAATTTCCCCTCATTTTATCTCAATTTAGTCCACCCATAACTCCTTATTTATGCACTCTTTCAGTCTTTTTTTATTCTATTTCTTTCCATATTGACTCTAATCTATTTCCACATTCTCATCAATTCCCCAGTCATTTCCTGACATGTTATCTCTACTTAATTATCCCATAAAGAACAGTTGCTTGTACTGCTCTCGGCAAAAAATTCACTTCAATGCTCCAACTCGTGGATATACTATGGGTCACATTTCATTATCATTGTGAATAATAGGTTCTAACTGAGAAAATCATAGGTACTTCCTCAGATTTAGATGTCATTGCTATAAGATAATTGTTGGCATACATATTAGCTTAAGCTTTTAGGTAAAGTTAGCAGCATGGGTATGAGATCACCAGGACCCAATTTTAAGCCCTCTTTCTGATGTGCATGGCCTTTCTTCTCATATGTTTGAACATGTTCCTATTCTATTAGATACCGAGGATTCACGTGCGCATCAGTCCAGTTTCAGGTTCCAGAAAATATAGCTTTTAGGAGAAAGGGATCATTGACAGAGCTGTAGGGGAAGGAGTATCCTGTGAAAGCTAATGTAGCAGCTTAGTTTGTTTCTAAGAAGAAATCGGTCAGAAATAGATGTAATCTTCAAAATAGAAGAGCATTTAGGAGTTTGAGAGTGCAAAAGAAGACTGTAGAAGATATAAGAGAATTAGATGTGGTGGAAGAGAGTAGAACTTTATTCTGAAGCCAAGACTAACTTCTGAAGGAAATTCTCATGAAAGCAAAGTGCATGGGAGGCAGAACAGAACAGAGAACAAGGATTGCTAGTGAAAATAGATTGAATAAAATTTTAGAATTGTTTAAGGATGGAAGAGATTGCTACAGCAGGAGATTTCATATGATTTTCCCATTTCTCTTCATTTTTTGTTGAAACTGTACAACCTTCCATTACCCTAATGACACCTCGGATCTGGACTCTATGATCATTTTTTGTTCTCTTTAAGTTCATAAAGCTGTATTTAATCTGGGCAAACAAGACACTGGTCCTTATGTCTTCCAGTCTTCCAGATGATAAATTTTCAAACTTTTTGGCAGTGTCTAAAGAGTGATTGTATGGATATTTTTTATGAGATGCAATTGGGACTAGCATATTTGATTATTGAATTATACCTCCATCATTCCTAGTTCCTAAGCTGTGGAGCTGACAAAGTAAAGTGATTCAAGCCAATTAGTTTGCTTGACACAATTTTCAAAATTGTCACTAAGGTGTTTTATGACAAACTGAGGCCTAAGATGAAAAGCTTGGTAGATGAGCAAAGAATCTGATTGAAGAGAGATTTGATGTGCATTGTGTTGCTGCAACTCAGGAGATATATATATATATATATATATATATATATATATATATATATATATATATATATATATATATATATACACTTACCAAAGGGGGAAGAAAGTGAAGTAGATTTTGATAAAGCATTTGATATGCTGAATAGAGATCCTTTAGAAGAGATGCATGTGACTAAATAAATATATTGGTATGATGAAAGATATGTATGATAAAGTAATAAGTAGAGTGAGTTATCATTGAATAGGAGACTAAGCCATTTTGTATCACTATACTCTTAGGCCAAGGATCAACATTAGTCTATTTGTTTTTGCTTTAGTAATGGATGAACTTACTATACATATTCAAGATGAAGTTCCTTGGTGCATGTTGCTTAGTGGGGATACAGTATTAGTTGATGGGACTAGAGAAATATAAGCTAAAAAGATGATGATAAATTTTAGAATATAAAAGATTTAGAATTAGTAGAATAAAAACATAATATATGAGATGTAATTTTAGCAAAATGATGAGAAGAAATAAACACATAGTACATATTAATAATCAAGAAGTACTTCGGAAAAGTCATCTTCATCATTTGAGATCAACCTTACATAAAGATAGTGAAATTGAGGATGCTGATATTCATAAAATAAAAGTTGAACGATTAAAATGAATAAGTGCTTCTGGTATTTTATGTGATAGGAGAACCAATGAAATTAAAGAAAAAATTGTACAACAATCATAATATTTTCTGTACTTTATGGTTCAGAATGTTGACAAGTAAGAAATAATGACTCCAAAAAATAAGTGTAGTAGAAATGATGATGGTGAAAGATACAATAAGAAATGAATACATTCATAGAAAGTTAAAGATTACTCCCATTGAGGATAAAATGAGTGAGAATCAATTGAGATGTTTGAGCATATGTAACGCCAACCAATAAGTCCGTCAATTAGGGAAAAGAATCATAGTTAATCGGGCAATGGGAACTAAAGAGATGCCTAAACAAATTTGGATGAAGGAAATTAAAAATGACATGTTAATATGTTAACATGATCCGTGATAGAGATGAATGGAAGAAAATGATTCATGGAGATGACCTAAAAATGTTGTAGATGGTGGTGAATAGGGGTTGAACATAAATAGGTATTTTAGATGCATATTCTTAGGGAAGCCATGTAGTTGTGATAGTTAATGGTAAGGGAAATCATTTGAAATCCCATAGAGGACTTGGGCAACATAGTCCTTTGTCTTCGTTACTATTTGTTCTAGTAATTTATGTTCGCAAGAGCCTAGATCAATGTTTAAAATAACAATAACGTAATGATAACATTTTTTCTTTGTTATGTTAATATAGGTTATAACGTAACGCATAACGTAGGTTACACGATTTAATATTTATTTAATAAAAATAGATATATATACTATATTTAAGAACTTTTATAAATAGAAATATAATTTAAAAAAATCTAAAAAATATCAAAATAATATATAACATGTTTAGCAAGTCTCACAACAATTTTTAGCAAGTATAACAATAAATTTTCACATTCACAAGTTATAGTAAGTTCACAAATATATCAAATTTCATAATAAATTTGCAAACATAAACTATAACAAGCTTGATAATTGAATTAAAAAAAACATGATAACAAACATGATAATTTTTAGCAATTATCTTTTGAACAATTATCTTTTGATAATATTATCTCAACCAATATTTTTAACAATTCTCTCTCTGCTCTCTCCCCCTAGATAATTCACTCTCTCTACTCTCCCCTCACCCAGTCTCTCTCTGCTCTCTCCCGAGAGAGAGAGAGAGTAGAGAGAGATGCAGAGAGAGATAAGGAAGGGGAGAGAAATTGGAGGGAGAGAAAGCAGCAGAGAGAGAAGAGAGAGCTTACATGTGCTTGGAGACGACGCCGTCGAGAATTACGACGAAAAACCACCGCTTGGAGACGACATTGCCGAGAACCACTACGACGAAGAAACACCAAAGGTAGGTCTTATTCTTCTTTCTTCTTTCTTCTCAGCGTTGCCGACAAGGTTGCAGAAATGACGTCGAGGTTGCAGAGAGGATTTTTTGGGAGATTTTTTTAGTCCTAAACTTAGCGAATTTGGGGGGTTTTATAAAAAGTTGACTTGCACCATAACATAAGTTACGATGTGTTACGTTAATAACATAACGTAACGAATGTTACGGGTAAAATAACCATAGTTGTGAAATATGTTTTTTTTAGCCCGGTTACGTAAACAATTGGTCAGCGTTAGGCTATATAACGAGTTATAATGAGTTATAAAACGGGTTTTTTAGAACACTGGCCTAGATGGCTAGGTTTCTTAAAAACATGGCTACTAATGAGTTTGGTTATTTAGAATTCTTAACTTCTTTTTCTACTCATCTCTGACTTAATTAGCTATTGCCAGATTTTTTTTTTTTTAATTTGCTTTTGAGTTAATTTTTGGCCTGAAATTAAATTTAGAAAAACTTTACTTTTACTGATTGGGAGGTTTAATTATAGAAAGGCTTTGATTTGATTCATTTGGGGGTTCCTCTTAGGTTATTGAGTCCTATATCTAAAAATTATTAACTTATTATTCATAACTTAAATAGCACGTTGGCTGGCTCAGGTTGGAAAGAAAACTACATACCAAAGGATGACAGATTGGTCTTGGTCAACTCCATATTGTCCTTTATTCCATATATATGATATCAATGTTTCTTATGTCTACATGGATCAAAGATAGAATTGATTCTATTAGAGAGCATTTCTCTAGAAATACTATTGATAGGTTAGTGGATTTCATTGGATTGTGACTTAGGGAGTTGTAGCCTAAAGAATCTGTGGTTTTAGAGGAATTAAATCTAAAGGAAATAAATTGGGCTTTGCTTAGAATTGCATGAGGAAAATGAGTAGAGGAGAATCTTCTGTACCTTGATACTATGGTTTTGAATTCCTACTATGCTAGAATTTTTTTTGGAAAACTGTACTATTAATAATAACAACTTATCTTAATCCTGGGAAAAATATTAGTAAGCAATTCAGTCTCTTCGAAAATGGTTCGATGTGAATATTGCAAAGGGGAACATGTTAAATTTTGGGAGGATATCTGGGTAATGATATTCCTTGAAGAGTTTGTGCACAGATTTATATAATCAGGAATGGAATCAATATGAGTTAGTTTGTTCTCCAGCATGTCAAGGTTCAAACATGCTTGTATTGAGGATACCAACCTGAATTGAATGTTGTATTCCTTGTCTAGACAGAATCTCTATTAAGGAGGGGAGTGATAAATGGATATGGGTGTTAGAAACTAATGAGAGTTCTCTATCAAATCTTATTATAGCTTGATTCTTTTTTCAGAAAAACAGGAAGCTTGTTTTGGAGACTGTAAATGCCCTATAGCTAAGATTCTTTGAAAGTGTAACTCCAAAAATATGAGAACTCATGTGTTTAGTCCCCAAGGAACCTACAACTCTGTAAGTGAAGAATAGAGGAGTTGATATGAGTGCCTGGTGCTATCTCTGAAAATAAGAACTCCATGGCACTTCTTTCCCAAGTGTCCTGGCGTCTTGGATATCTAGAGGGATTAAAAATGTAGGTTGGCATGTTCTTTCATTGATCATCAGACTAAAAAGAGACAGAATAAAGTTCCTAAAGAGCATAGAGTTAACCATAATTTATGATTGCTATGATTATAAACTCTCTTCTGGCTAATATGGAGGAAGAGACAAGGTTTTCAACAATAAGTGCAAATCTTCTCTAGTTCTTTATGAAGTTAACAGGAAGAGGATAGGAAGATCAAAAGCATGTTAAAAATGTGGTATGCGCTAGCATGTGGTGATCTAGTGCATGCCGCATAAACTGCATATTGACGCATATGTGATTTGGTGTTTTAAAAAATATATCATAAAAATTAAAAAAAAAAAGATAAAACATCGAAGAATCATATTTTGATTAAAAAAATTACATGTAATGTGTAATTTTTTTATATTAATTCATAAATTAAATCAAAGACCATAATATGAGTATACTATGGAAAGCCACAGCCAGAGGAGTGATGCGGAAGAGAAGAATGAAAACCCTCTAAATAAAAGAGGCGATGAAAGACAAGGGGGTCATGGTTTTATGTTAATTCAGGGGCAACCAGTTTAAGTTAAACGAGTTGGGTATCAAGTCAAAAATCTAATCTAATCTTCCAGCATATGTGGGTGCATAATCCTATATGCATATGCATAAGCATTTTTTTTAATGTGAAGTGATGCACTATCCAAGCCACAGAATGACATTATTCATTGAATTGTATGTGCCAAGCCGGTAAATAAGCTTGCAGCCGCATATGTTTTGTTTATAACACACTAAGTTAAAGCATGACAGGTTAGGAGGCTGCAGTTTACAGCGATTTCAGTGCCATGCTTCATAAACTTTTGTCAAAGGATCTCTTCCTTTTTTGTGTGTTTACTTTTGGATCCATAAGACTTAATATTATGCACTTTTCATTCAACTTCTTAATAAAATGATTATAGAGCTAAAATCACACTGATACTAGCCTTTCTCTCAAAGATATAAATAAAAAGAAACATGGCCAATCTTTTTAAGAGTCTTTCGTGAATCATCCTTTACATTGATCATATGTGAATCAGTTATAATCCTAAAATAGCAGTTGAGATGACCGAAAAATTAATTGACAATCAACAAATCATCAAGTTGAGTGCTCTAATTTCTAAGCGGCAGCTGTTGGACGAACATCATCGGTTCTATGGTAGAAATCAAAGGTTATTGGCAATATCTGCAAAACTTTCAATATCATACCATGCCATACCACCAATATAAGGAATATAGTTCAAATAACCTCAGAGAACTGCAAATTTGTAAATTAATGTCTAAATTAGAAAAGGCAGGTAGCTATATGAACAAGCAGATAGTGAACCTGAGAAAGTGGAGGCAAGGCAAGAAACCACAGCCGAAGAGATTTTTAGCAGATGCAGTAGTGATATATTGAAGGCCATGTTAACCATTACAAACAGCAGAGGTAGCACTGGTGCCCCTTCACAACCTGCCATCAAATTTTGGTTTAACACTGGCACGACTTTGAGCAGGCTTTCCCATAGGAACTTTAAACATCTTAAGCAGAAAACCACATAAAGCAGAATAGTCAATACTAAAAACTAGAGGGCTCCAGCTCGCTTGTGAGAATTTAATCATAACCATATAAAAACCTTGTGTCAAGTACCAGAGGGAATTTATTTTGATAACCCTAGAAGGTAGATAGATATATTTCAATAATTTAATAAAGTTGAAATATCTAATAACTTTCACAAAGTTCCAGTATATAAATTTATTATAAATCAATTTCTAAACATTCCAGAAACATTAATGTATATACCTATTTTTATTAAAACAATAGGACGTAAGAAAGGCCTCATACATGAAGAGAATTTAATCAAATCTTTTTAATAGACAATCCCAAAAGATTTGGAACTTTCTTGTGAATGTGTACCAAGTACTAGCTGATAATCTCTGGTTAAAACATTGAAATTTTTAGCAATACCAAAATAACTGAATGAATATCAGGTAGCTATTATTTTATTCAATTATAAAAGAAGACCACCTTGAATGTTTTCTATGGGGAGTGATAAAGCTCTTGGCCTGATGGGTTTTCAGCATGTTTTTTCCAAGAATTTTGGGAGGTAGTTAAACAGGATGTGATGGATTTATTTGAGGAATTCTATAATGCGACACTGCAGATTGATAGGTTAAACTATGCATATGTGGTGTTAATTCCAAAGAGAGAGAGGTTCATCAAGTGCATGAGTTTTAGGCCTATAAGTCTATTGAATGTAATTTACAAAATCATCACAAAAGTTTTGACTGCAAGATTGAATACACAGCTGGATAATTTGGTAGATAATGCTAAGACAGGGTTCATAAAAGGAAGGTTTATTTTAGATGGAGTAGTTGTGGCTCAAGAGATCATTTCCAATTGTTTTATTCTGGTTTGGATGGGAGCATTCTGTTGAAATTGGACTTTGCAAAAGCACATGACATTTAGGCTGGCATTTTATCGTGGATGTTCTGAAAGCTAAAGGATTTGGTGATAAATGGTTAGGCTGGATGCAGACAGTATTGTTTGGAGGGAATCACAAATTCTTATCAATGGCAAACTAGGCATAATTATATTATCTAAGAGACAATTAAGTCAAGGAGATCCTCCTCTGCTGTCTGTTTTTGCAGTAGACACATTTACTAAAATGCTGAATTTGGCAGACAGTAAAGGATTGTTGATGGGAATAGGTCCAGAAAATCATAAACCTTCAATATGTTGATGATACATTACTGTTTTGCATAACCAGTCAGAACTATTTGACAAATCTAAAACTTATTCATTATGGTTTAAGTTAGACTCAGGTCTGAAAATCAATTTTAATAAGAGCTAGTCTATTTACTTGAAGACAATTAGGTGTTTCAAATTCAAGTTGCTGCTATGTTAAATTGGGCAAGTTTCCTATTACCTATTTTAGGTAATACCTTTAAGGCCCCACAAACTTTTGCATTCTGATTGGCAAAATTTGTTAGATAAATTTGATTGAAGATTGGCAGGTTGGAGAGGTTCATTTGTCAAGGGGAGGAAGATTACTGCTGGTAAATTTTGCATTATCAATATTTGATGTCATTCTATTTGTTACCAAAATGGGTAATTGATAAAATGAGAAGAAGCTTTTTGTGGAAAGGGAAGAATGAGATAGCTTCTTGTGATGTTTGGTGAATTGGGAATATGTCTGTTAAGTCCAAACAATGAGGAGGGTTAGGAGTTTTGAATCTTAGAATGATGAATATTGCCTTAGTAAACAAATGGTTGCGGAAATCTTTTAATCAGGCCAACTTGCTTTGGAGACAGGTAGTCAACTTTTTATATTATAAAGAAAAGAGTATTTGAGAGACAGGTTCTTCTATAAAAAATTGTTCACATTTCTGGAGAGGTATTATTAAACAGTACGATTATTTCATTGAGTGTTCTAAGAGTAAGGTTGGGTATGGCAGTGGTACTTCATTTTGGTTAGACAGATAATGTTCAGATTCTAAGATGGCATAAGAATTTCCTGCATTATTTGCACTTGCTGAGAATAAGAATGGTTCTGTTGCTCAATACAGAAACGGTGACAATGGAAAATTGAGTTCAGAAGGAATTTGACTAGGAATATCACTATTGTTCATAAATCAAGTTGAATTTGGGAGAAACTTAGATTTGAAGATATGGTTGTTAAACGCCAATTTACAATTTTCTGTTAGATCTCTATATGTTTTTCTGAATTTGGGTGGTATTTATCCATGATAGCATGTATTTGGTCAATTTCAGCTCCTTTAAAAGCCAGGATAGTGATATGGTCAGCAGCTCATGGGAAATTGAATAGTTCAGATGTTTTGTGGCATAAAGGAATACAACAGAACAGGGTTTGTACTCTTTGTAATACGCAGGAAGCGTCGGTTTCACACTGTTTCTCACATGTTCATTTACTCTATTTGTTTGGAATGAGAGTATGAGAGAATTGGGGGTTCATAGTGATGCGGGACAGAAATGGGAAGACAGATAAAGATGGGAAAGAAATTAGGGTTTAGAGGAAGAAAGAAGAGGATAAAGATTATTCGGGCTTCAGCACCCAGGATATCTCTCTCCCACTCTGCAGTCTGCACATCACCATGAAAAGATTCAAAATTGGATAGCACATCACTATGCTAAACAAAAAGTTTCATTAATCAAATCATCTTCCTAGTCTACACAAATGAACTACAGGTCTTGGCCTTAAATAAGCCCGAACACTAAGAAGTTCCCCTTCACAACCGACGTGGGACTAAATAAATAAAACAAAACAATCACAATTAAAGATACTAAAAGAATTCCCATCACATAGATTATCTGAAGAAATAGGTGAGTTATGGACAACATGGAGGACATTACATGTTAATCAGTCACTAAGATTAGAGTGGGATTTGTATACTTTGGCTATAGTTTGGTTGATTTGGAAGGAAAGAAACTCTCGTATATTCTTGCAGAAATATAATACTAAACAGTTCTGTTTTTGCTTCTGTACATTCTTTCCTAGCTTTCTGGTTAGAAAATTTGCCAGGGAAGAAGTGGAAAACATTTGTATGACGTAAAGGAGCAAAAGGAACTGCTGGTCAGAGAGCTCTAAGTAAACGTCAAGTTGCGGCAGAGACTGCTACAAGAGATACTGGAGATTCACAGTGTAGAAGTGAGACAGTGGAAAAGTAGCAAAATCTGGGTGAGGTCTAAAATGGTGAGCCAGCTCAGAGAAGGGCGTCAAGTGGTGAAGTGTTGGTGGTGAATCTTCTACATGCTAGAACTAGCAGGGGGGGAGCTTATCATCCCTGAATGAGTTTTGTCACTCTTGTTTGCTGAACTGAACCTTGTGTTGTTTTGCTGTATATATTTGGAACTTTGCAAGCTGGGTCTGGTAGGAACTACAGTGTTATATCTTTTGGTTGGGGATATAATTCCTGGCATATAAACAACCTTTAGGTATCAAAATTGGCCCCATCCTTTCTCTCTCTCAAAAAAAAAAAAAAAAAGTAGTAGAAGACAACGACGACCTTGGACATAGTAATATTCGAATGCTTAGAGTTGAACTCTAGTTGATGAATTGTGATACTAACCAGTTGACAATGATCCTAAATTGAGAAAGCAGGTTGTTCCATCTTTAATGTACATTGGTAGCTGACTGAAGGGAACTCCCCACAACTTTGACAACAAAGGAAGCAGGAGACATATAAATAGTGCCTGCACAAGGCAACAAACCAAACTCATAATTTGACTAACATATGAGGCAACAAACCAAACACTAAGAAAAATTGTTGAAATGTTCAAAAAGCCCAAATAAGCCTTAATGGAAGGAACTCTTACTTGAAAGGCAGATCCAAAGAGTTGACTACAAAAAGATCAACCGATCCACCCTGCAGCAAATAGACATTTTTAATGGTTTATTTTGTTTGATCCATTCATACACTCACAATGGTAAACAGAGAAAACTGTTTAAGAAGCAAATTGCAGACCACCTTGAATAAATTAAAGTACCAATTTGAATACCTTCAATTGCTTGCCAGCATTCAAGAAAATTATTTCCTACAAATGGAAACAATATGGATACATCAGAGTCAGGATTTATCATGCAAATTGACAAGGAAATTCTATCAAATATACTTTATATGATAATAACCTTCAATATAGTGTCAGCGGCTTGAAATAAAAATGAAGTGATCATCAACAGGGGCCAAAAGAGTCCAACATTTTGCAAACTAAGGCTAGCGCTTGATCCACTGCAGAAGGCAAAGATTATCAGTCAATATAAAAGGATCATGTACACAAAAAGTAATCAAAATTGAGAGGGGATGAGTTGTTATGGGAGGTCCAAGGTTCGATATGGACTACAGTTTCATTAAAAGACCATAACAATTATTAAAACTTACAAGATGTAATTTCAGCCAGTTAATAAAAATGTAATGACTCTCATATGATGTTAAAGATGCAGTTATCGGGAAAGAAAAAAGAACTCGGATGTCTTAATTAATTGCTAAACAGAAACAATCTGGAGAATGATGAGCAATAAAATTTATTTACTTCGATCAGGGAAACTTGCATAAGTTGACAGAGGTATGTACAAAAAGGAGAAAAAAGGGAAAAAAGAAAAGAAAGTTGTGTGGGTTGTGTTTTAAACTAAAATGCATCATATGTGCAAAAAACTAATTTTAGTAAGTGAAACTATTAACATTGGCAGATGCAAATTTGATGCCTCTTATTGACAAGGTTGAGAAAGAACTTTGAGTATGGAAAGCCAAGTCTATGTCGTTTGGGTGGTCATCTGACTTTGGTCAATCAGTCCTATCAAGTCTACTGACCTTCGTCATGTCCTACATCCTCCATCATGGGTCATACAACGGATTGATCACATCCAAAGCAGATTCCTTCAACTCCAAATGATAAAGGGCTACATCTTGCTAGGTGGTCAAAAGTATGCAGGAAAAATGAGTACGGGGGTATGGGAATTGACCTTAGGGCAATGAACATCATCCTTATCTGCGAATGGTCGTATAAGATTTGTCATCATGAGAATGAGTAATATTACCCACTACCTAGGCTATATATCACCAAACTAGGGGAGTTAAACCTCGGGAATGTAGAGTGGCCCAGTGGGTCCAAGAGTCTCATTCTTCCAGAAGGGGATCATCCAATTTGTTCAGGGTTTGGTTGATGGCCATATAAGGGATCGGAAAACTCCTTGATTTTTTAAAGATAGATGGTGCACAAAGATTCTCCTTCAGCGACTTTTTCTTCTATCTTTGAAAGAATGTGTGATCCAAATGTTCTTGTGCATCAGCAATTGAGAGAAGGCTCATGGAGGACTAAGGTTAAACACTGAATACGGCATTATGCCCCAAATACAATCAAGTGCACTGCATCCTCGCAGAGTCTACCACACACTCGACCAATGCTCCACATCAGGTGTGGAGGTGGGAAAGGTCTAGGAGTTTTTCAGTTACATCCACTTGCACAAAGATGAACTTTGAAGGTTTTTAACCATTGGCTAATAAAGTGATTTGGAAGTTTAAAGTCCTATCAAAGTTTAACGAGTTCCCCCTCCCGGTCTAAGAGAATATCATTGCCACCAAAGATAACCTGATTAGAAGGAATATCCAGGTGGATGGCTACTGCACATGATGCACAACTATTACCAAGAGCAAGAATCACCTACTCTTCACTTGCCAATCTTGTGCGATGATTTAGAGCATCATTGTGGAGGCCTTCAGCCTACCAATCTCCGACTACCATAGATGACCTGTGGACATTGTTGTAAAAAGCCCACTAAAGCCTGGTTATGCCCCCGCTTTCGTATGTGCGCTTTTGAGCTATATTTCAAGGTTTTGAGGATGTTGACATTGTATATATCTTCTTATCATGGTTTAAAATCTCGGTATTTATATGACCAATGGTTTTTAGTATTAATATCGTCAGTACTGGCCATCAATATCCGCAATACCGACCAAAATATTAGCTGATATTAGGGTTAATATCGTATCGAGTACCTAAAACTTAATACGATATTACAGTGTGTGTGTGTGTGTGTGTGTGTGTGTGTGTGTGTGTGTGTGTGAAACCCATATTTGAAACCATGCTTCTTATGTTAATACTTATTATTATCATTAAGATTTTAGTGTTAATTTCTTCTAATTTTATTTATTTTCTTATTTTTAAATTTTTTGAAATTATTTTTTGTTTTCACTATTTTGTTTTCATGGTCCTTGGAACTTTTTTCTGCTAAAGTCTAACCTTTGCTTGCACTTTACTCCCACTATCGGTTTTCACAACATTGCTTGTGGATAATAATTAAGACCTCTAACGTAAACAAACAAGTGTAGATTATTACAGCGTCAGCTCTGCTTCGGACAATCTGATTAGATCGCAATGATATATACTTTAAAAGAAATAAAACACCCCACAACTATTATTTCTAATATTTTCTCCTTGGTTCCTATTTGGCAGGATTTCCAAATATGGATCTGAAGGAGAGCAAGAGAGCATATCAAGTTGATAATGGATGACACTTTGGAAAGTGGGGAATGCATGGAGACGATGCTGAGGAAAACACCGGCCTGACGACCAGAAGTCACTACTTGATGGCGGACACCTCATCATTCTACAAGATCTATTTTGCTGCATGAATGTCACACGAAGTAACTAGTGGCTTAACATTGCTCATTGATTTCTTTTGGATTTCTATCCCTGAATTTTGGGTTTGGTTTGGATTGTGGCTTATTCCTACTTTATTTGTTTGTACTCAACGTATTTTGAAAATTCCTAGTTTGTTTTCAGTTTGACCAAGCGTAGCCGTGTTGCCTTTTTTGAATATTTATGTTTTTCTTTACTTTACCCACACATTTGTGGTGGTAAAGAAGTTGTATTTAGTTTCATTATAATCTCTTTATGAAATAGGTAGTTGTATTCCACTTTTTTCATGAGAGAAAAACATTGTTTCATACATATTGTTGACCCACAATGCACGAACTTAAGTTTGGATAAACTTGTCATTTGACATGGTCTCAGAGCAACAAAGTTTTTCACCAGGTTTTGGGTTTGTAAAACATTTTTTTTTTTTTTTGTAATATAATTCATAGCCTAATGCCAGCGGGAGTTGAACCCTGAACCTCTTGCCCGCTACAAAAAGGTTTCACCACTATGCTACAGTGACACTCACAATGTAAAACATATTTATTTGCATACAGTTGTTCTATCTTCCAAGTAAGCCCACTTTCTTCTTGAGGCTTGTTCGCATGCTTAAAGGACCACACGAAAGAGATTGTTAAGATTGCCTGATAGTTTGACAGACATTATTTGCCCACAACCCATGAGCTTAAGCTATTGCAATAAGTGGTTATCCGGCATGAAATGAAAATCTTGAACTGTTCACTTCTGAAACTGTGTAAATATTGGCTAGATCATCATTTTAGATTGTATAGGTACATTAGATAAATTCAGACTGTTAACTGGGACAGCATGGTGGAGAGGTAATTAAAAGCATTAAATGCCATATGAATTTAAAATAATATAAAGTTGTCAACCTTTGAATAAACTTCACATTTAATTTGAAAAGAGGGTATTTTTTATTAATATGAAAATTACCTAGCCACTGTTATAATTACACCAACCGCCACAAGAAAGCATCCAAGTATTTGATTGGCTCGATATCGCCTTCCAAGGAAAATGGCTGATAAGAAAAGCTGCCAAACAAGAAAGGTCTACACAACAAACACAGAACCGTTGTTACACAATCCCTTTCATTTTCTTTTTATATTTGCCTCGCGGAACAGAAATTTGATCTATTAGTATCATTACCTGAGACAATATTGGAATTGATTCCCCAGAAAGAACAGCTGCTCTACGTAAAAACAAAAATTCATGTAAGAGATTTGACAAGAGTTCAGAAAGGGATAAAAGAAGTCACAGATACAGCGTTGTAACAACACAACATATAAATCATTTACATGATGAAAATGAGAACTAGGACAATTTTTTTTGGAAGACAATGCGAAGTTAAAAGAAAATACAATAAAGTATACTATAACAAATTAACATCAGCAATCTATGAGTTTCACCATTGTAGGGGTCAGATTTTGACTTTCGTCAAATCATGACACGTGTTCGGACACCTAGAGGCTCCACTTCCCTACCAGCGAGCCCAACTCACTTACAAGCCTACATGGGCCCAAGAGAAAGCCTCGAGTCTCACCCCGAGCCCACATCAGCTCAGACATTACCTACCCGGGTCCATCACTCCAACGAAGCTGGACGACTCTCCGAGACTTCAACAACCAGTACAAGGATCCTCTCATACCGGCATAAGGGCCCTTCCCGAAGCTAATCAAGGCTCCGACACGAAGACCCTCCAGAGCCTGCTACTACTTCGCCACTTACAGTTAGACAGCACGATCCCCCGCGATTCACGGATCCAGCTACGCTGCCAGATCATCCACACATTCTAAACATTGTAACGCCCCTAAATCAATGCGGGCAGTTATGAATGGTGACAAATATCACTGCATGGTGATCCTATAATCAAACAGCGTGATCTGGCGATTACAAGGAGATCATAATGTGTGGATCATGCATTTATGGGGCTCCGAGATTCCGCACTCGCGAAGACAGCTCAGATGGGTATGAATACTTCTCCTTCTCCATCGAGAAAGGGGAGAATGTTTACCTAAAACTTTAGCAGTTCAGATTTGATTTCAGAAAATATTAGAACTTGTAATCTAGATCACCTTGCTGAGTTCATTGTAATCCCCATACATTATAGTGAATTCCCTCTCTCCTCCCGTGATGTTTTCCTTTCAGATTTTCTACATAAATCTTTATTGTCTGCGATTGCTACACCTGTTCACGCACTTACAAACTCATTTATAACTCATAGGGTGGAGAAGTTCTCCGAGAATTTTTCTCTACATTTTGGTGCTTTCATTGAGATCTCTGAGTCCACGCTCAAAGTTCTTCCAATTTCAAACCCTTTTCCCTCAAAAAAAACTCTGAAGTCGCAATAGCCCATCAAGGAGGAACGCTTCCCGTGCCACTACCGCAGCAGCCTCAAAAGCCCAGTCAACCGCCGCGAGAGGCGCAGGGCCTTCTGATCAACATCCTGCCTTTTTCGGCATCCACGTCGAAGATGTCGGGGAAGGACTGTCTTTCCAGCCTACTATCCGGGGGCAAGGGACAATGCTCCCGAGAATTAACTCATCCAGAGAATTAACTCATCCAGATGCTTTCTAACCTTTAAAAGCAGATGGATAAACTGCGACCGGAGGTGACTTGTGATCATGAGAAGGCTACCCTCGAGAGAGAGGTGGCAGCCCCGCTCCAAAACTAGCTGGTCGCCGAGATAGAGATCCTTCATAAATTGCAATTCACCAAGAACCAAACGATAGAAGGGCCTCGCACGCCTCCATCTCTGCCACCGAGCATTACTCGGGCCGGCCGCATCGAGAGCAATCGGAGGCACAGCAGATCACTCTCCTTAAGTGACATTCAACACTTTGAGAACTCTAAGTCACACTAGGTCCCAAAGGCTCCTCGCGTGGAGGACATCGAGGAGATCATCCGAAAGCAGGTTGAGAAAGCAAGTTATCTTCTCTAAAAGGAGACAGAG
The DNA here is from genome assembly GCA_038442645.1 of Agave tequilana. Taxonomy (NCBI): domain Eukaryota; kingdom Viridiplantae; phylum Streptophyta; class Magnoliopsida; order Asparagales; family Asparagaceae; genus Agave; species Agave tequilana. The sequence goes on along the minus strand of JAVJIF010022957.1, from coordinate 32,330 downwards.
CCTTGTGGGTTGAGCACCTTCGACTCTCCGCTATCCGAAGATATCACCTCTCATCATTTCCAAAAAAAAGTTCGTGATGCCGAGCTTTGAGTGCTACTCGGGAGGCCCGACCCAGTCCAACACCTCCGTCTACCAAGACAAGATAGTGCTCTACTCACGACGACGTGCTTTTAAGTCACGTGTTCTTGTCCAATCTCAAGGGTGTTGCCTACGATTAGTTTTATACACTCCCGAGACAATCTCTCTGGAGCTTCAAAGAGGTGAAGCAGGCTTGAAAATACACTTAAAGGGGGGTGAATAGGTGTATGGCTAATCTAATAACAAATAATGCGGAATTAAAAACTAAATGCAACACACTATGTGTAACCAAAGAATGTAACCGAATTTCCGGTGAAGGGCACTGAACTATTCTCTCTAAATTCCTCTAAATAAGAGTTGAGGTGCAACACTAGTATGGGCACACACATAAACAATACGAGGCATATACGCATGATATGAACAATATGAAACAATGCAAGTATAAAAGAGAGAGTTTAGAGACAGTTGATCATTCGCAAACACTGAAATATGTTTCGAGGTTCGAGCCACTGCTTTACGTCCTCGCCTTCACACAAAAGGATTTTCACTATATATCCACACAGGACCTCCCACACAGGGAATCTCCACCGAGGATTTGGCAAATACAAATTAGGAGTACACAACTCCTCTCTCTAACAAACAACCTCTACACAAGAGGCAAGACACAACAACTATCACCTCACACAAGAGGGATAAGGCACTAAGCCAAACAACAATCAATCACCTCTACACTTAGAATGATAGGCATAAAGCCAAATAATCACAATCACCTCACACTAGAGGGATAAAGGCACAAAGCCAAAACTCCAACTATCACCACCTCTACACTTAGAGGGATACCAACAACCCAAAACTCCTCCTCAATCACCTCTACACAAGAGGGATGAACACAAATACAAAACAAAGAGGATTACAACACTTGGTGGTCTCAATTTACCACAAACCAATTTTCCCACAAAACAAAAGATCCTATAGATGGATAGAGAAGATAACTCAAATGTGAAAAAACAAAGAGTTTGACAATCAAAATCACAAAGAAAATACTTAGGAAAACTTCTAGGATAAAATAGAAATGAAGATCAAAAACAATTCCCAAATACTTCTCTTTTTCTTTGATTTTTCTAACCCTTTAAAACAAATAAAAGATAAATCTTTTAGTCCAAAAACTCTTTGAAAAACTTGTTGCTAAAACACTAAGAAAGATAGGAATTTTTGCTCTTGAATTTCTTATTAAAAACAGCTTAAGAGAAGGCTTATATATAGCCTCTCAAAATCTGTCCGTTAGCAGTCTGGAAAGGTCAAAAATGACATTCCGGTCGATCGGCAAAACGGTCATATTTTGACCGTTGTGCCTTCGGTTGACCGCCCGGTCGACCGGGCCAAGCCATCGGTTGGCCACCCGGTCGACCGGCCAACACCCGAGAGTAGGGTGCTTTGAGTCGGTCGACCGCGCGGTCGACCGGCCGTTGTGGCTGGCCTTTGTGCACGTCTCGTGCACATCGGTCGACCGTTCCAGTCGACCGACCACTAGTGCGGTCGACCGGTCCGGTCCACCGCCAGCTGATCTGGCTGGGGATTAAAGGATTTGAAAACTTAGGTATTTTAATTCCAATTAAATCCCATAAAATCACATAAATTTCACAAAAATAAGTTCTTATAAGATCTTTGAATATCAAACATGTGTGACCAAAAATCAACACATATTAAAAACAATTTGAACCATTTTTATGATATTGAAATTTGGCTTAAATACAAAAACTGTATTTTTCAAAAAAAATACCAAACTTTGAAATGAAAAACCGTTTTCTCCAAAACTTGTATAAATACAAAAACATGATATTGAAACAAATTTAAAGCATATTGTATATGGATAGAATCCAATATACATATAAGATATTTATCTATATTTTGATATGAAATCTAAAACCAGTTAAACTGAAAACCAAACATATTGAAACGTGTGTGTGTGTGTGAACTTGAGCATATCAATACTATCTATCTTTACACAAGATCAGTGTTCTAAAAATCTGTTTCATTATTCGTGCGGTCTAACACTGAATAATGATTAATCAGATTAATTGGAGATTAATCGGGGATTAATCGTTTTTGAAAATTTTAATATATTTAATTATATTTATACACAACTACATATGAATATGTATAGTTAATTGTTGAAAATACCTAAATATTATACAAGACAATATCTAGATGTGAAATTATAAACTATGATATGATGAATAAGATAATATGAATAAATAGTAAAAAAAATAAAAGAACTTATCTCTTCACATTAGTAATCCAAGATTTCAAATTTTGCAACATAAATATAAATCAAAGAACTTGCTTGCAAAATAAGATAAATAAAAAAATTAATTAATTTATCAATCAAAATAATGAACTTTAAAGAATGATGAAGAAAGATTGCTAAATAAGTTAATTTGAAAAATAATAAAAAATAATAAAACATAAGTATCACTTTATGCAAAATATACAATAATAAAATATCATAATTCATCTACTATTTAATAAATAACAATTCATCTACTATTTAAAAAAAGATCATTATCAAATCATTAACATTACAATATAAACTACTTAGCGATTCAACACACACAAAGTGAAGTTTTAAATTAAAAAATATATGAAATACCTAAATGATTAATCGGAGATTAATCGGGGATTAATCGGATTAATCAGGCATTAATCGGGGATTAACTGTTTTGGACCCGATTAATCGCCCGAGCGCATAATCAGAGCGATTAATGTAATATTAAGCGGGCTGTCACCGAATAGGATTAATCGACCGATTAATCCGATTTTTAGAACAGAGCACAAGATCTAAACATAAACTAAACTAAATACAAACCGAAGTCTTTTTGTCTCCAAGTCGACTCGATCCAAACACGATCCAATAGCTTGACTCCAACTGAGTGCTAGATGCGATCTTGATGCGTGAGCTCTTGAATCAACACGTGTAAGCTCCAAAATTTCTTTGTTGAAGCTAAAACACTTACTAATATCTTGGTAAAAACTGAAACTATATAAACACAAGATTATTAGTAAACTATAACTGCATGAGTTAATCGTCATCTAAACTAGAGTGAAGGACCTCTGGGCCAACAAGGCTTTCTATCACCAGTATGCTTCCTAATGGAGCTCAAGAAGAACAACAATCACCTCTTCAAATCAAGATGAGCCGGAGAGAGCCTCAAACATTATATTAATTATTTTCAGAACCAGATAGCCTTTGTGTATGTAGTGGTTAATTTTTGACCTCCTTGAGATCGTGACACGTGTCCATCCAACTTAAAGAGATCGCGTGACATGTGGCCGCTTTCAGAGCTCTGACGAAGAGTCCATACCTAATCCAAACTCTGAGCAGTTCAGATGATTAGAAGAAAGAGATATAATCGGTTACGAGAATCCCCATCTTTAAGCCAAATCTCTACTCAAACCTGATAGCTACAATTTGAGAACAGATCAATCATATCTACAGCTAGACGCAGACTACCAGATAAAGATAAATACTTGTTCAATCAATTCAAATCAAGATGTTTGGCTCTAACCACCTCGGAGATAGCGGTTAAATGTTTAAATAGAGCTGGACTCTGCAGACTTATCCAATCGATACCACTTGCTAAATAGCATGCCCAATGGAGGAGTAATTCAACTCAAAAAACCCTAGCATGTGAGAGTGAAGCGATAATCATTGTAATTTTTCCTGAATTATAGTGAAATCCCCCTCTCTTCATAGTTTTTCCCTCTTTGAGTTTTCCACGTAAATCTCGATGTTTGCTCTAGTTTGATTTCTCTAAATTCTTCATTAATTCCCCACATTTTGGTGAATGGATAAGTTCTCTAGGAATTAGCCATAATATTTGGTGCTTTCATTGAGAGCTCTAAATCCATACTCAGGATCTCTTTCCTTTTCAAAACCCTAATCCTTCCTCAAAACAGCCTCGCGCGATAACCATGGCGCACAAAAGCACCGCCCGTCATGATGCCAACGCTTCTGGTGACTTGAGCTGTCGGTACTTTCCCGAGGACAGCTTGTTCAGATGGTGGCCGATCTGTGACGACGGCTGGGCAAACAATAGGCCCAGGCAGACCGCGAACGAGAACTGGTCGCCATCCATTGCGATATCACAGAACGCAAGCGAGAGTTAGTAATGCAGGTCAACCATCCGTTGCTCACGCAGATAAAGGTTCTTTGAAAAGTACAACGAGTCATTGAGTTGGGTGCTAAGGGATCCAAATGGACACGTCCATCGAGGTCCACCAACAACATACAGCTCTAGCCGACTAACGTTTCAAGCTAAACAAAATGAGCTCCAAAGTAACCTCTCCAGCCCCGAGAGCCACGGAGCTGATCGCTCACGGAAGCGGATGAGGGGACATCATACCCCAACACACAAAAATGAGAATACTTTCCCAACATCTATGAAGACCAAGGATGCCTCAATCTTCACCCCCTTGAAGTTGTCAATTAATCAGACCTTTCGCATCATCAAGCATCACCATGGGTGAAACTCCCTAAGCCAACTAAGCACGACACAGATCCCCTAGAAGTAAGACACTATTCTTTTCATGAAAGTTGGGGGCACGCCACTCTGCATTGATGGCCCCTCAAAAGGTACCTCGAGAATCTAGTTCAACGTGTATACCTAGATGAGTTTTCCTCGACCTAGAGGAATGTCCAGAGGTCGGAGAAACCCCAGCCAAGTCTGTCGACTAAAGAGCTCATTTATCAGCACAACTCAGGACGAAAAAGTCTATCTCATAAAAAAGGCGATGGAACTTTTTTCATTCGAAATGTATTATGTGAAAACCATGTAATTCCAATGAAAAGATTCAATTTTCTCATTTTTGCATGCCTTCCCGAGCATGTTAAACTCTTCAACCTCGGGGAGTCTTCTGAAAGACAGAGACTTGCCCACGGCTGTTCGGAGCTTAGCCACACGGGCCTTGCCCTAGCGGCTAGCCGAGTGAGTCAACTCTATAGGGGTCCACCCTGACAGCTACCCCCTCAGGGAGTCTTCTGAAAGACGGAGCCTTGCCCATGACTGGCCGGAGCTCAGCGTACACAGGCCTTGCCCTGATGGCTACCCGAGCTAGTCAACAGCCTATACGGATCCTGACAGCTACCCCTCAGGGAGTCTCCTGAAAGACGGAGATTTGCCCATGACTGCTCGGAGCTCAGCCTACACAGGCCTTACTCTGACAGCTACCCGAGCGAGTCAACAGCTTATACGAGTCTTACCCTAACGATTACCCCTAAGGAGTCTCCTGAAAGATGGAGACTTCCCACGGTTGCTCGGAGCTCAGCTTACAGGGGCCTTACCCAGACGGCTACTCGAGTGAGTCAACAGCCTATACGGGTCTTACCCTGACGGTTACCGGTCAGGGAGTCTCCTGAAAGACAGAGAGTTGCCCACGACTGCTCGGAGCTCAGCCTACACAAGGCATTGCCTTGGCTTCTACCCGACCGAGTCAACAGCCAATACGGGTCCTACCCAGTCGACCACACCTCGAGGAGTCTCCTAAAAGATGGAGGCTCGCCCACAAAGATTGCTCGGAGCTCGGCCTATATCAGACCTTGTCCTGACGAGTACCCGAGCGAGCCAAAAGGCCATGACAGGCTCCGCCTAAACGGCAGCCTCAAGGCGATCTATATCTTATTCTACTAACTATTGAGGGGCCTCTGATTAACCCAGAGGCCTCCACCTGAACGGCTATCTAAAATGTCTAGCAAACACGACGACGAACATCATGCCTCCACAAGTTATCAAGCAAAGTATAAACGAGCAGGGCACACGACATAGTATCTATACGACACAGTCAAGAAAGAGAAATAGTCACCATTATTGATGAGGAAAGAACAGTACGATTTTCTTACTGCAACAGCTACCAAAAAATATAGGCAAATGAACTCGATTAACTCCGCCTATGTCAGCTATTGGACTCTTGGACCATCCTGAGACCTCCCGGGCCGCCTTCGGTACTCCCAGTCTGATCGCTCGGCCCCTCAGTATGACGATTCCCGAATCTGGCCCGATCACTTGGACCCTCGGATTGACGGCTAACACCTCCAGCCTGACGCTTGCTCCTTCGGCCTGACTACTCGTGCCCCCGAACCAGCCACTTGCACCCTCTACTCAAACCGCCAGAGCTTCAGATCGTGACCTGGAACGCAGCGCATGCGCCTCCATAAGCAGATCGGTGTGTGCCATCCAAAGTTTATTGTAGCGATCAATCTGATGCTCTGAATCGGCCCTAAGCTCATTACCATCGGCCTCTCGGCGCTCCAAATCCCTCTCCAGCAATTGAACTTGGCGCCTTAGCTCCAGCTTCTCGACGCGTTCTAGATCAATCACCTCCTGAAGCGTAGCGACTTCCAACTGACTAGAGGCAATCTTTTCCTATAACTCTGAGATATCATCGAACGCCTTCTTTCAGCTCCTCAAGCTTACCCCGGGAGCCTCACCTCCAAATCCAGTTTCTCATTTCTCAACTTCATCTCCTCAGCATATCACCTCGCACACCCTTTATTCGAGGTCGCTCATCATCACATTGTGGGAAATCAGCTCACAGTCCAGCTGGGGTTGAGAAAATCAAGCACAGAGAGCTCTATGCAGCGGGGAAGCCCGGGTAGTGTCCGAAACAAGCTCTTCACAACTCTCCTCTGGCGAGCATTCAGAAAATCTAACAAAGACACGGGCTCATCGTCGAGATAGTTTCAACCTTCACCACCGTCCTCAGGTTCGGCACTCTCAGGCCTCATCCCGGGTTCCTCAAGACACCTCGCGCTCGACGGACTAGCCACTATAGAACCTGAGCGAATGCGGGGCACTCGTATTTCCCGAGCGGTTCCATCCCGAGGACAAGCTCTCCCTTTGCCCAAATCCGTCAAACCAGAGGCAGGATCTAACGGGGCCACTGGGTCAAGACCCATGGGGGCCTAGAGGCACAACAAAAAATTGAGACAATTTAGACAGCGGAGAAACTTTTCGTTTATTCCTTTAAAAAGAAGGTTACTTTGGAATTATACAAACATAAAATAGAAAAAACTCTCAAATACTCACTTTGCCCTTCTTTGAGGCCTCGGATGAGGAAGTTGGAAGATCTGCCCCTTCAATGGCACCGCGATCCGAGGCTCTGACGGTCGGAGCATGATCTGTTGGGAGACCAATCGCCAAGAGAGCAGCATCACTAGATAGATCACGCAAAGAGCCCCGTCTCCGCGGCAGGAGACCCGCGTTCCAGAGCACCTCCCATGCCTTGGCTCATCAAGAAGGCCTTAACTTCAAGTGGATATCTCAGGGCCTCACCTCGCTTCTCATTCTCATATCCATCTTTGTACTTCTTGAATTTGAAGATCATCTCTCGCATGCATTGATCTGTCATTTCCTGCTCACACGCCTCCGTCGCGTCCTGAGCAATCAGCGCTCGACTCAAGTCATCCTCAACGTACTTATTTGCCTCCTTGAACGCAAGCCTCTCCGACTTCAGGGTGGCCTCTCCGACTTCAGTGTATCCTCTGCCCCCTCTGTCCGCCGGCGCATCTCCTCCAGTTTCTGTTGAGCTAACTGCAGTGTTGTCTCCTTCAGTTGTAGCTCGGAGTTCCTCATCTGCAACTCCGAGCTCTTCTGCAGCTCCGCCCGAGCGCTCGATAGCTGAGCCTGCAGGGTCTCCTAGACTTGCCCCCAACCTGCTCCAGCTCTCTTTCCCGACTTGACTGGATCATTATCTCATGGTCTAGGTCCACCTGGAGCTGATTAATCTTCTCAGCCGTCGCCTCCCTTGTGGCATTGAGCTCTTCCACCTTCAAGCGCAGCTCAGTGGTCGTGCCCTCTTTCTCCTTCAGGGCATCCCGATGGTCGTCTAGTAGCTCGAAAGTCATCACCAACATTCTGAAATGAAAAAGTCAGACGGCTTATAAAAAACTAACTCAAGATAGGGTCGTCGTGACACATACCCTCATTCTTCAGGCGCCGCCTCCGTTCCTTCAAAGGTAGGGCCTTGAGTTCCTCAAGCCCTCCTAGGAAATCCTTATATCTGAGAGTCGCCTAGACATCTCCCCTCCGAAGAATAACCCAAATCGAGGGTTCCCAATGGGCAGTCCGAGGAAAGCATCAGAGACTCAACTGCAATCCCTGAAAGACCTACACTGCCAGCGACCCTCACGCTGTCTCCCGCCAAGTGAGCTTCAATATCCCCCGACGCCCCGAGCCTGGGCAAGGGCTCGGGCTCACACCCAACCAGAACATGGGGCATTGTTGCCTCCACTTCATTATTGAAGGGTACCTCAATGGTAGTGGGAGGCACCATCAGAAGCTATGCCCCCTACCCATCTGTCCGGGGGATCTACCCTCAACCCCCTTGGGATCCTCAGCAACTGGCGAAGCAACCTTGAGCTCCAGAGTCCACAAACTCAGAGCGCCTGACCCGAGCATCTCCAGCCTCGGAGGCTACCCCACAGCTGTGGTTGAACAAGCAGGTGCGCTCGCCAGTACTCCATTGTCTCCTCCTTGTCAGATTCGTCGAAATCGAGCCGATCCTCTTCTGTAAAAGAGAAATAAGCATAAAAAATTAACTCTTCAGACAGAAAGCCGAGAAAATCGAGAATTTACCTCGGGGCACGGATGGTTGTGAAGACTGGGCTAGGGCTATCTTCTCCTTGGTAGGAACCATCCGCTCCAGAATCCTCGACCTACAGAGGTCGATCGCGAGTAGGATCTTCTCCGAAGCAGGCGACCCCAACTCGGTGGCAGGCGGGCTCTTACTCGAAGCATACACCCTAGGGAGTATTAGAGGCACAGGAGAACAGTTGGGATTCAATAACCAGCTCCAGTTGCAGTGATCTCGGTCGAATGGCCGTTAAGCTTTCACAACTTTGCCTCGATATCCGCGGTGAGCGAGGCCCCTCCACGAGGGATGGGGCCAAAGATCCAGATGACCAGGATAGCTTCGCGCTTATCCTCCGACTCGGCTTCCCACAGTCCAATCACTCGGACCATGGTATCTCACATGCCATGGTCGATGTCTACTATATTGATGATAATCTTCTCGACCCTGCGGGGCACAAAGTAGCGCGCGTTTTTTGGGGTCTTTCTTGGCGCGTAGGTGGCACTGAAGAGCTTGCGCTGGCACGCCTCGAGAACTTTCAAAGCTCGGAGGGCCTTAAACCCAAGTACCGTACGTCAAGCCACTCCCGATAACTGGAAGGGGCATCTGTAAAAAGTCAGAACGCTGCTGACGAACCTCATCATCAGCAGCCGGCTAGAACCTGAGGATGCATATATACACCACCATTGGGCGGGGGCTTGAGAGACGTCAACACCGTAGGGGCAAAACTCGACTTTGATCCCAGATTTTAAACAGACACCATACCTCACTAGATACTTATTAACATCCTCCTGATTGCTGAGCTTGGAGGTTTTTGGATCGAAATCCATCCCAATCCTGGTACAAAAATGTGACCTCTTTCCTTTCTCTCCTCTGTGGCTTTTCCTTTACCCACATAGCCAACGGAGCCGGAATTACTTCCCTTCTTCATCACAAAAGAAATTGGGTGGTCAAGAGAGATATGGAGGCAAAGAGATGCAGAAGACGAGAAGGATGAAAAAACTCAAAGGTTGGAATAACCTCTAGGGCTTGAGTGAGAGGCGCATTTAAAACGAAAAAATTGTATAGCCCCCTCGATCAGAGGCATACATGTGTTACCACGGATCATATCCGAACAGTCTTCCTTGATATGCCGCACAATCTCAAGCACCGCGTCTCCTCTAAAGTGACAGTTATCGGACCGTCACGACAGCGAATGAGACACACATTTAAAGCTCTGGCAGTGTGTACAGACACGCCACTAGAAAAAGAAAATCGAAGCATCACAGGCAACCCAAGACCAAACTCAAGAAGTCTGCTCTTCTCCCTTTCTCTCGGAGCTCTCGGAACGCATAAGTCCTGAGGGACTGTTCCTGACCATCCGCTAAAGAAAGAGAAACAGATGAGACATTTGTAGTGATCAGTTTCCAACCTCTTGAGATCGTGACACATGTCCATCTAACTTAAAGAGATCACATGACGCTTCACTGCCTTCAAAGCCTCTGACGAAGAGTCCATATCTAATCCGAACTCCGAGCAGTTCAGATGGTTCGAAGAAGGATATAGAATCGATTATAAGAATACCTATCTCTAAGCCAAATCTCCACTCAAACTCAATAATTACAATTCTGGAACAGATCAACCATATCTACAGCTAAACGCAGACTACTGGATAAAGATAAACACTCGTTCAATCAATTCGAATCAAGATGTTTGGCTCTAACCGGTTCGGAGATAAGCGGTTAAATATTTAAACAGAGCTGGACTCTGCAGCCTTATCCAACAGAAACTACCTGTATAAATAGCATGCCCCTTTCAACGTAAATGGAGGAGGAATTCAACCCAGAACCCTAGCGTGTGAGAGTGAGCGATAACCATTGTAGTTTTCCCTGAATTATAGTGAAATCCCGCCTCTATGATTTTTCCTCTTTGGGTTTTTCACGTAAATCCCGGTATTTGCTCTGATATGATTTTTCTAAATTCTTCATTAATTCTCCACATTTTGGTATGTGGATAAATTCTCTAGGAATTACCCACAACGGTATATAACTTTAACGACAACATGGTTGTCGATGTGTTCGTCAGTGGGTTGCAGGTCACTCACTCCTACAAGCATTTTGTGAATCAAGAAGTCACCAAAATGAGGGACATCCTCTCTCGAGCTCAAAAGTACATCCAGATTGAGAATGTGACCCGAAGCGTAGTAGATCGCTCTTCCAGAGGGGAAGGGGAGAAGCCAAAGCCATAATCTGCCTCCCATAGAGAGTTAGAACCAAGCTATCAGCGCCATCTATAAACAAACCCTGCGGAACCCTGCCAACTCTTACAGAAAGGAAGCCAACTTCACTACGTTAAAATCTCTATAGACCATGTCTTTAACACCATTAAGGATCAAGACTGGGTGAGACGCCTAAGACCGCTCCGTCTAACCAAAGGGTCCCAGATCAGAGAATATTGTGCTTCTATGATGAAATGGGATACCGTACTGTTGATTGTCGCTCTCTCCGGAGACAACTCCATCAGCTAGTAACTAAGGGTGTCAAGGAGTTTATCCTCAATCTCGAACAGCCTTCAGAGACCAGAGTATAGAAGGAGATAAATCAGACTCCGCGTGAAGAGAGTCAGTCAACTAGGATCTCCTCTAATATCAGGAAGTAAGCAGAATCTTCAGCGCTTCCCGATAGAAGTCAATACACCTTAGTCGATCACGACGGAAAGACGCTCGGGAAGCAATGAAACTTTTTCATTTGAAACAATATTGTATAGTCTTATTACATTCAATGAAAAAGTTATCAATCGTGCACCATCTCTTTTCCTACGATCTTGGAAATGCAACAAAAAGTCTATACTGGGTTCTCATCCTGACGGCTAGACCTACACAGAGGCTCTCCTGAAAGACAGAAGCACTCTTCACAGTTATTCTGACAGCCTATATCGGGTTCTCATCCTAACAGCTAGACCTACTCAGAGGCTCTTCTGAAAGACGGAAGCGCTTCTGACAGTCACTTCGACAGCCTATATCGGGTCCTCACCCTGACGGCTAGACCTACATGGAGTCTCTCCTGAAAAACGAAAGTGCTCCTGATGATGACTTTGACAGCCTATATCGGGTCCTCAGCCTGATGGCTATTAAAAGACGGACGTGCTCATGACAGTCACTCGACAGCCTATATCGGTCCTCACCCTAACGGCTAGACCTACACGAAGGCTCACGTGAAAGACAGAAGCGTTCCTGACGGTCACTCAGAAAGATTATATTGGGTCCTCACCCTGATGACTAGACCTACACGGAGGCTCTCCTGAAAATCAAAAGTGCTCTTGATGGTCACTCTGATAGCCTATATCGGGTCTCACCTTGACGGTTAGACCTATTGAAAGACATAAGCGCTCCTGACAATCACTCTGACAGCCTATATTGTATCCTCACCCTGAAGGCTAGATCTATACAGTCACTCCTGAATGATGAAAGTATCCCTGATGGTCACTCATACAGCTTATATCGTGTCCTCACCCTGATAGCTAAACCAACACAAAGGCTCTCCTGAAAGAGGAAAGAGCTCTTGATGGTCACCCATACAGTATATATCAGGTCCTAACCCTGACGGCTAGACCTAAATGAAAGCTCCCTTGAAAGATGAAAGTGTCAAAACGGTCACCCCGATAGCCTATATCAGGTCCTCACTCTGACGGCTAGACCTACACGAAGGTTATCCTGAAAGACGAAAGCGCTCTTGATGATCACTCCGACAGCCTATACTGGGTTCTCACCCTGATGGCTAACTCCTACAACCTACATCGGACTCTTGACCTGACGATTAAAAGGTGCTGCCAAGACATTGAAATCCACTACCCCCGGGGGCAAGCTCTACAGCTGTCAAGTCACTCCGACAACTGTCAATACCGCATCCTAACTCTCACTCTGTCGCGTCGAGCGCGTAAGTAGCCAAGCAAAGATCCAGGCTCCTCCCTGAGACCTAGGTGGCGACCTTTCTAAGTCTTCGATGTCATCGAAGTCGGAGTCATCCGAGATCACCATGGGCTCTTCAATAAGTCTGATACATGTGGATCTACTGCTCACCCGACTTCTAAGACTCAGAGCCACATATTCGTGAACACCCTGAGCAGGTCCGACTAAGCCTGGGGAGATTCTCGGTATGCGGGAATCATACCTTCCACAGCATCATTGAGCTACAACAAACAACAGAATAGCAAAATGAGAAGACAATCCAAAGTTTGAAAATTTTAAATATTAAGCAACATTTTCTATCAATTAATGATGAGAAGATTACAAAATACAACAAGAGAAATTACAGCTCACTCAAACACTCACAATATCTGGGCGAAGCACCTCGAAAGCTCTGGAAGCAGGGTCCGCCTCAGAGTCCCGACAGGCTTCGGCAGACTAGCCCTCAGCATGAGCTGCACTGACAGGAGAATCCCGAGAAGATCCAACGATCGTAGCTGTGGCAGAGGCGTCATGCATTTAAGGAGCACGGGAGGCCAAGACTTTCACTGACCCTTGGTCAGTGCGAAGGCTCTCAGCCATGAGAAGGTACCTCAGTTGATTGCCTTGTACCCTATCATTATACCCGTCTCAGTACTTCATATGCTTGAAGATCTTTATCTCCTTCTGCAACCTCGCAACGTCCTCATCCGCCTGCTTCTCAGTCTCCCCTTATCAGCAAGCGCCTGCTACAACTCACGCCGGAGGCCATCCTTCTCGCTTTGGAAGACACTCCTCGCGCGGTCAAGCTCAGCCTTAGTGTCTTCAACTTGCCGGTTTGCAGCCTCCAACCCTTGAGAATCCGCCTGGAGTTCAAAATCTCTCCTCTTCAACTCCAAAGACCCAGCAACAGCACCGCCTCGTCGACTCTTGTCACTCCAAGTACGAGCTCCTCAGTCGGGGGCACAGACCTGGAGGTATCCTCAGAGGGCACCGCCTCTCCGAGGACTTCGACATCGAAGGTATCCTTTGGCAGCATTGTCACTCCGAGAACTAGGATCTCGGAGGTTGGGTCCCGGACTCCGACTGCCCCATTACACTGGGAGAGGCTTCCTGCCCGGCTTCGTCTCCCTCTTCAGGATCGGAACCTTCGCTCACATCTACATCCTCTCCAGCTCCTTGGTATCGGAGTTATACTCGACCATCCAGCATCTTTTCTGCAAAACACAAGTATCAGAACCGTAAAAGCATAATGTAGAAGGATTCAGAGCCAAATTAATACTTACCCTCTCAGAAATCTAAGGTTCAGGAGAAGAATCCTACAGTTCCCTGATCTTCGGTAGCTCCACTCCAGTCGGGTGCTTCTTGGGTCGTACCTCAGGCTCGAAGCCACATCTTTCGACCGGGATTCCGCCTATCCTACTGAGACGTCACTCACGGAAGCGCCCGCTCCTGCGCCTCCTCATCTCTACCCGATGATGTGGGTCTCGGAATGATCGGAGGCTCAGAGGATCTCTGCGGGTCCAGTAGCCAGCTCTAGTTCCGACAGTCATACGAGATCTGGTAAAACTATTGAACCCTCTCCTGCATCTCTTTGGAGATCGTCGCTCTCCTTAGAGAGCGGACCCCCGTTCCACGTGACCGGGACATGTGTCAGGCAGGAGGACAGGTGTTGGACATAGAAGATGGAATTAGTCTGCTCCCTTCCTTCTCACTCGAAGACTCCGAGGAGGAGGCGGAGGGGGCACCTACATCTGTAGTGGTCAGATTTTGACCTTTGTCAAGATCATGACCCGTCTCTAGACACGTAGAGGCTCCACTTCCCTGCCAGCGAGCTCAGCTCACTTGCAAGCCTGACATGAGACCAGGAGAAAGACTCAGGCCTCGCTCCAGCCCACATCAGCTCAGACATTACCTACCCAGGTCTATCACTCAACCAGAGTTGCACGGCTCTCCAGACCTCAACAATCAGTACAAGGATCCTCTCTTATGGGTACCACAAGGGCCTTCCCGGAGCCACTCAAGACTCCGACACGAAGACCCTCCGGAGCCTGCTACTACTTCGCCACTTACAGTTGGACAGCATATTTCTCAGCGATTCACTGATCCAGCTACGTTACCAGAACATCCTCATGTTCTAAACGTTGTAACGCCCTTATTTCAATGCAGACAGTTATGAATGGTGACAAATATCTCTGCATAGAGATCCTACAATAAAGCAGCGCTATCTGGGCAATTATAACGAGATCATAACGTGCGGATCATATAGTTATGGGGCTCCGAGATATTCGCACCGGATACAGCTCAGGGGGTATTAATACTCAGGGGGTATTAATACTTCTTCTCCATCAAGAAAGGGGAGGGCTATTTACCCAAAACTCTAGAGATTCAGATCTGATTTCAGAAAATCCTAAAACTTGTAATCGCATATCACCCTATTGAATTCATTGTAATCCCCATACATTATAGTGAATTCCCTCTCTCTTTGTGGTTCCCTTTTGGATTTTTCACGTAAATCTTTATTGTCTGCGATTGCTACACTAGTCCACTCACTGAACAACTCATTTACAACTTATGGTGTGGAGAAATTCCACAAGAATTTCCCTCCACAACCATCAAAGAGGAGGTAGTTGTGTAGCTCAACTTCAACCAGAGAAGGCAGCACATAATGATCAACAAGATTATATAAGTAATGCTACTAGTACTTTTTTGAATACCTATTTGATACCCCCCTCAAAAGCAGTGCCAGTAGCCAAATATGTACTCAAAAAAGTACCTGAAGCATTTTTCTAATTCTATAAGCTGTGATAACTGAAAGTAAGATATCTAAGTTGGTGTCATGTTCACTCCTACTAGTACTTCTTTTATACCTATTTGAGTACCGAATTGAAAGTAGTGTTGGTGCCCAAATGGGCACTCAAAAAAGTACTTGAAGAATTTTCAGATTATATGCTAGAACCTACATCTAATTTGGTGCCGCATTCACTGCAAAGGAAATTATGGAGAAGAGGAAACCCAGGCAGGCACTTGATAGGTTGAGAAAATTTACCTTGTTAGTTGTGCAGTTTATTCAAGCATGAAGTTGATAAAATTTTAGTTAGGGAATTGGATTCGTGCATCATATAAAATATGGGCCAAGGTCGAGATTGAAGGACATTTCAAAGAGTACAAGTTTAGAACCTGACCAGTGTAATGTAGAGTACAACTTGACTAGTGAAACTAGTGTAAGAGTACAAGTAAATGAATGTTCCCAACACTAGTACATTGCATAAAATGAATATTACAGTTAGCATTCTCTTGCGCAAGGAAGATGAACAACTATTCCAACTCTTAAACAAAGGTGGATATCACTATTTCTAATACAAAATATTTTGAATACCTCTGTACAAAGTAAATTTGGCAATGGTTGTTTGCAAACTCATTTGATTGTGAGTACAAGAGTCATTCATTTCCAATTAATCGAAGCTACGTGTATATAGAAAGTCCATGCATGCAAATATAACAGGGTCTAGGTCATAGAATTCAGGTCAGGACATTAACTGGATCTAGATCAAAGAATTCAAACCACAAATAACAGAATAGATAGTGAGATCTTCAGTTTTGCAAGTTCTTGAACCAATAGGCACTTCACTAAAGTGATAGATAATTCAGATAGGTAAGTTAGATATAGGATACACTAGAATAGGTGTTGAAAAGTGTCACATCCAGACACCTAAGTGGAAAAATAGCCTACTTCATATAAGGTGTGGGTTTAGTCGCATATGAGTAATAAGATAGAAAAGATTAGATGTTTAAAAAGGTATGCACCAAGCATATAGTGGTTTTCCCTTTCGGAACAAATTGGTTCAAGCATGTTAACCAGTCCATCTTGTTCACATCCCTTGATTTGGACTCTAGCCAAATTCCTAAAATAGAAGATCTACATCACATGAAAAAACTTTATGAACAATAGATAGAAAGGTAGATGGATAGAAATTGATGAGGACGTTGACGATCTAGCAGGCTACATGAAGACCTATTTGCATAGGAGAAGGAAAGCCTGAGTTGGATTTGCTTAGGAGTAGACGTAATCTTTTATTAGGAGTTGTAGTCTTTTATTAGCAGTAGGGGTAGTTCTTTAATTAGTTTTCTTTTATTGAGGCATGAGTAGTGTGAACATGGCTTTTTTTGCCTATACATAGTCTTGAATAATTTTATTTGAGAATCAATGAATGAATTGAGTCATTGGATTTTGAAATTTGAAACCCTATGTTTCTTTGAATTTTTTGTGTGTGATGTATGAAGTTAGTGAGTGATTCACCTAATTGTGAAACCCGAATTGTTATTTTTTTCCTAATATCTACAAACCCTAGATTGGTTCTTACCCAATCCCACCACAAACTCTACTTTTCCTTTCCGTCCTGCGTCAAATTTGTATCAAAACTAAACTTCCTGATTTCTACCACAAAATTCAAAACCCTAGATAAGATTTCATGTACTTTCCTTTTAAAAAAAACCCTAGATCCAAAATTTTTGTAGTTGTCCATCGTGAATAATACGGGCTTTATTGTTCACGTGAACAGTAACCGACCAACAAAAAAACTAATCCTTCTCTCTCTCTCTTTCTCTAATCCTTGCTGCAACCCAATCCCTAATCCTTGCAAACCAACCTCGCCTGCAGCTGGACTTTGATGAGAACATCATTGTATCTTTATTTTTATGTTTTTTTATTCTATTGCAGTTATATGTAGTGGTGGTAGTGGGTAGTTATAAAACCATCATGTGTGATAATGGATAGTTGTAAATGTAGCCTATATGTAAGCATGTTGTGTACTTGTTTGAAGAGATGAATGAATTTGAAAATCAATGATGTCTTCCTTGCCTGCTTCCTCTCCCTGTCTCTTCTTCTCTCCCTATCTACCAAGATATAATGAATGAAAATTGGAAGAACAAACTACTCCCTTGGGTACTCTCTTCTCTGCCTTTTTCTCTCTCATTTCCTCTCTGTCTCTCTCTCCCCTCTCTCTCTCTCTCTCATTGTTTTGTTGTCAAGCAACACAACATATGAACTCATCGTCCTCTCGCCTACACGAAACCCTTGAGTTTCTCCTCCCCACTTCTTCAGTTTGAAGCACCACCACCTTCCTGAAGCTTCTACCCCCGTGTCCTTGCTCTCGCAGCCGACCAATTTCCACCATCCTGCTCCTCTTCTCCATTGCAGAACTACCAAAACTCTCCTTCCAACAAGTAGCAGCAGCAGAAGTAGCAGCAGCAGAAGTAGCAGCAAGAGCAGCACAATAACAGAGCAGCAACAACAGAAGCAACAGTAGTAGCAGTAGCAGCGCAACAGCAAAAGAAGCACCAACAAAAGTAGTAGAAATAATAGTATTTAATCTGGTGACGTATCTCCATGGCACCATGCACACAGATGTTGCAAAATAACCTACTGATTCATCAACATTCAGCAATAATTGGAGCAAAGGATCTACAAGCATTGTTTAGCTGAATAATTTTGTTCCTTTGATTCAATTCTTCTATGGTATCCTCAAAGTTATACTTGGATTAATTTTGTATTATTCAGTTCTTTAAGAGTCAATGGGCAAATAGGTTTCCTTCTGCTTTTCTTGCATTTCGCATCAATAGCAGCAACAACAGGATCCACACTAGTGAGTTAATTTAAACATTAGAATTATTAGTTGAGTTATACTATGATTTTATCTCTAAATATTTATCAATATATTTTGTTATCCACCATATCTAAGATGTGTGAAATTGCAAGCCATGTGATTGCTTTTCATTGATATTGAGGTTAAAACTTGCTGGGCATAATATAAGTATTGTAATTAGATTTAATTGAGAATTAAAATGTTCAAATCAAACATGCAATACTTTGTTAATATTCATCCATTTGACATGGTTAGTTTTCAATTGCTTTCCTTCCGAAGATCATTCGGATTTGGTGAAACATAGCGAGTTTGATTATATCACTGATTCCCTACATGGCACACACGCATCGTTTCACATCATTTTGGTATCAGAGCACAAGATTTAGGCAGGAACACACTTGCATTAGGTTAAAATTAGGCATTTGTTTAGAAAATTTTTTTTCTTTCTTTTTCATCAAAAAAAAGAGTCAATAGATTCCAATCTCCTAGCAAAATGGGATGCTACAATGAAGTGCATAGATAACATGTTTCTCAAATCAAAGCATGCCTTTGAGTCTTTGCATAGGACTGAGAACTATCGTGAGCACCTCCATGAACGTGAAGGACAACGTGGTTCGTTCCAACAATACTAAAGACGTGATGAATCATATCATGTTGACTGATACTTGAAGAGCATCCAATTGGACGCACTAACCTTTGATGGTCGTGTGAATTATATGATTGTTCTGGTCCGCAAAAAAAATTGGATTGGCTATAAAGCATGGCAGGTACTTCACACGATACCTATTGTCTGAAGCTGGAGAAAGTTAGCTATGCTATCATGAAATTGACAGGCCAAGCAAGTCGATATTGATCTGCCCTTGAGACTCTCCATTAGTTAAGAGGAGAATACCTATTGGAACTTAGCATGACATGAAGGCTCATGAATCAAAAGTACCGTTGCACCAATGGAATTATTGAGCTAAAATAAGCTAAAACTTTCAGCACTCTGATGCTCCCAATTTAGGTTACACATTTAGGAGCCAAGATCACCGAGTCCCAACATTCAAGTCCACATCATATCAATACTCATACTAGGCTAATACACAAATACCGGCATATGAGATGTCACTAAAGTCAAAAACGTTACAAGTATCACTAAAGACCAAGACACTAAAAGGGACTTCTCCACACTTCATCCTGTAATCCAGTATAACAAATGCCAAGGTTATGGACATCCTGTTATCATATGTTCAAGCCCAGTCAAAGTCGTGAAGTTAGAAAACCATCTGTAATGAATCCAGAGACCTTTCCTTCTTTACTGCTAACCTCTACTGTCATTATTTGCTCTGGTCGTCAACCCCTTCCTCATCTACTGCTGACACCGAGCCCAGTCAGGGTTGCTATTGATAAACTGTCCATAACAGAGTCATAATCTGACACTGAAGAATTCATTTACCAGGTGGAATAACTTGAAGACTATGTCTCTGACGAAGAAATTCAGCCCTCCAGGGTGATGACATTGAGAAGTCAAGTACTCTAATTTCTCCTGAGGCCACCCTAGTGAAACAGCTTGTTGAAACTCACCTTACCTGTGATACAGAGTTTACTGATGTCCCACCTAAAGACAGTACTCCAATTTCACCCAAACTCATCCATGTGATTATGGAGATTGCTAAACTTCTTCATGAAGACCTCCCGGATAGACTACCACTAATGCGTGATATCCAATACATTATTAATTTAATCCCAGGAGCTAGTCTTCCTGACTATCCATATCATAGGATGAATCTTACCATGCATATTGAACTTAAATGACAATTGATGAATTGTCACTAGAGGTTAAGCAACAGTGCATTGTCCCAAGCGATGTCCATTTCTACAAGGACAAATTCTGGAGCTATATCATGACAAAGAATGTGGGTATGATCAAGGATATTTTCATCTATGATCGATCCATATCCAAAATTTTTGAGGATGCACTTATAGGAGAATATAACACCTTACAGATTATCAACTTCTCTTCCATTACTGTTAACTTAAGGGTGCATCTCCTCTGCCTTTACATGTTTACATAACTCTCATCTTCACTATCAAAACAGGTAAACGGTCGCATACCTTTAGGATCATACCTCCGGTAATCCCTTTTGATTGAGGTCATGTACATTGTTGATCCGATAATCTAAGTGCCTAAAATTTTAATATCTAATAGAGAGTCAAAGTTTATTAGCTATCTTTTGAAATACTCTTTAGCAATGATAGACACTAAGTTAAGTTCTCTACTGCACTTCATTCTGAGTCTGCATTTTAGACCTAAACATCTGAGTCCATATTATGTCACACACATGCAAGTTTTACACATGAGAAATCAGTGATATATTTGAAGCAACGGTGACTATAAGTTATGGTCTCACATCAGGAAAGGAATTTAAAATCATTAGTGTTGACAATTTTGTGATAGTTCGAATTTGTCCGAAATAGTTTTCAAAAGAAACTGTTAAAAATTTGCATGCTTGTAGTCAGTGTTTTAAATGTCGGCCGATATATTCGAAATGTCAGTTGACATTTCATTTTCAAGCCCTCACAGCCACGACATCCCCACCCGCATTTGACATGGCGTTTTAGAAAATGTCGATCGACATTTCGGAAAAAATCCGATATGTCGGCTGACATTTTCCCGAAATGTCGGCCGACATTTTGGGAAAACCCAATATGTTGATTGGTCTTGAAAGTTAGAGCAACTGAGAAATTTTAACAATGGATTAGTGAATATATGTAAAATGTTTAAGTTAATTATACATATCCTAAACATATTTATGTAGTTTTGTATAGTTGTGTATGTATTACCTTGATAAGAATTTTTAAATTACATTATTTAAGACATCTAGGATATATAATTATTATCCATCATGATGTCCGAAATTTACTAAATAGCCCCGAAATATCTCCGAAATCCGACATCCGATTATGACATCCGACATTTTCCTGATATTCGGCATTTAAAACTCTGCTTGTAGTGCTAAACTTTTTAAATCTTAAAAGAATTTAAATTGCAATACTTATATTAATGAGTTAGCAACAGTTCTATTTTCAATATAGAGGACTAAGTGGTTTACACAATCTAGATTATTCATAAACAACACACTAGTTGATGAATCTTACCCTGAACCAATTTTTGAGAGTCTTTCACTTTTCACTTCCAGATAATTATCTTATACAACAGAGAGAAAATGATAACATTTCAGATAATGAATTATGATGCAGCTTGACTAATAATCTGAGATGTAAGAAATAAACTTACCTAATAAGAAAGCAGTTCTGCAATTGACTCGACGGGGTCGAGATCTCTCTCATCTGGAAAAATTAAAGAGAACATCACTTGTATCTTTATTTTTATGTTTTTTTATTTTATTTCAGTTGTATATAGTGGTGGTAATGGATAGTTATGAAATCATCATGTATAATAGTGGGTAGTTGTAAATGTAGCCTATATGTAAGCATGTTGTGTACTTGTTTGAAGATGATGAATGATGAATGAATCTGAAAATTAATCATATCTTCCTTGCCTGCTTCCTCTCCCTATCTACCAAGATATAATGAATGAAAATTGGAAGAACAAACTACTCCCTTGGCTGCTCTCTTCTCTGTCTTCTTTCTCTCATTTCTCTGTCTGTCTCCCTCTCTCTCATTGTTTTCCTATCAAGCAACACAACATGTGAACTCTTTGTCTCTCCCCATACACGAAACTCCTTGAGTTTCTCCTCCCCACTTCTTCAGTTGAAGCATCACCACCTTCCTGAAGCTTCTGCCTTATGTCCTTCCTCTCGCAGCTGACCAATCCACCATCTTGCTCCTCTTCTCCACTGCAGAACTGCCAAACTCCCCTTCCAACAAGTAGCAGCAAAGCGGTAGCAGTGCAGCAGCAAAAGAAGCACCAGCAGAAGCAGTAGCAACAATAGTATTTAATTTGGTGACATATCTCCATAGAACCATGCATACAAATGTTACGAAATAACCTGCTGGTTCTTCAACATATCAGCAATAATTAGAGTAAAGGATCTAAAGCATTGTTTAGCTGAATAATTCGTTCCTTAGGTTCTATTCTTCTATGGTATTCCCAGAGTTATACTTGGATTAAGTTATGTATTATTCAGGTTTTAAGAGTCAATAGGCAAATAGGTTTCCTTCTGCTTTTCTTGCATTCTGCAACAACAGCAGCAAAACAATAGGATCCACACCAGTGAGTTTATTTAAACATTAAAATTATTAATTGTGCTATATTGTGATTTTATCTCAAATATTTATCAATATATCATGTTGTCCACTATATCGTGAGATCTATGAATTTGCAAACCATGTGATTGGCTTTCATTGATATTAAGGTTAGAACTTGTCATGCATAATATAAGTATTGTAATTAAATTTAATTGAGAATTGAAATATCCAAACCAAGCATGCAATACTTTGTTAAAACCCATCTGTTTGACATTGTTAGTTTTTAATTGCTTTACTGTCGAAGATCGTTCAATTGGGTGAAACGTAGCGAGTTTGATCATATCACGGATTTCTTACATGGCACACACAACTTTTCACATTAGACTTGCTCGCCTGTAACCCAACCTTCTACCTCTGACTTCGCCTTTATCTGACATAATGGATAGCGAGATATATAAAAGATTCTTATAGAGATCAGAGCCATTTGACTTCTATATAGAAAAAGCATACGCAACCTGGATGTGAAACTTGAAGCAATGCTCAAACAAAAGTTTGAACCGAAGTCGTCTATGCACGAGTAAAAGTCTGATCCAGATCCAAATTCAAAGTCAGATTCAGAGTCAGATTCAAATTCAGATCTTATGCCAGGCTAGAGGTACATTCTAGAGGAAGAATCAGAGTCGGTGCCAAAATCAAATTTAGAGCTCGAGTTGAGTTCAAACTTCACTCTGTTGACTGAGTTCGGACTCGTACCTAAACCAGCGTTTGATCCTGGCACTGAGTCCGAGTTTGAGCTTGAAGCAAAGCTTGATCAAGTGTCGTTGCATTCAAAGTTGTCACTTCTTTGTCCAACAAGTCATTATCAATTCAACCTTTCATGATGACATCATCAGATGAGTATGATCCATTTCAAGGCTTGTTGGCTAGGAACATTATATATGAAATGGGGATCTTCTACAGTGCATAGCCATCGAAATCATAACCAACATCCAGCCCAACCTTTACGTTCAAGATTTTTCGTGATGTCCCATTTAAAAACTCTAGGATGAGTTCTGTCCAACTAAGAAAAATTGACAAAAATATTGACGATCTAGCATGCTATTGAAAGACCTATTTGAGTAGAAGGAAAGCTTGAGTTGGTTTTATTAAAAGAATGAGTAAACTTTATTAGAAGTAGTAGTCTTTTATTAGTAGTTTTTTTATTAGCTTTCTTTTACTGAGGCACGAGTAGTGCGCGTGACCTTTGCCTATAAATATCTTGTACAATTTTATTTGAGAATCAACGAATGAATTGAGTTATTGAAATTTTGAAACCTTAAGTCTTTTTTAAAATCTTTGTGTGCAATACATGAAGTGGGTAAGAAAGTTACCTGGGTGTGAAACCCTAATTGTAATCTTTTTTCCTAATATCTACAAATCCTAAATTGTTTCTGGCCAATCTTATCACAAACCCTGGTTTTCGCTTTTATCCTGCGTCAGAAAGACAAACATATAGACACCAGATTGGGGATATGGATAAGGTATGGAACGAGGATAAAAGATCTCCATAATGAGTGAACTTTATGGAAACATTCAGGCTTTTTTAAAGAAAATAGATGAGTTAATTTTTTTTTTTTATAAGATAGATAATAAGGTCATTGATAAACTACGAAGGACTACATCTTCACTGATATTCAAAATAATTACAAAATACAATTAAATAAAGAAATGAGCAACCCGTTCTTCATAATCATGCAAAATCAAATCATACTCAAACTATGGCTACTAATATTACAAAGACAGTAAGACTCCAAACACTATTAGAACTCTATAATAAGTGATCAAACTTATCTATTATACCCAATAGGCATACGAATTTTCCCTAATCACCCTCCCCTCTCCTCCTACTTAGCAACAATAGATTAAGTGATTAGCAGATGGTACATTTTTCTGGATTATACCAAAACTGTTTGTACAAATCAAAGTAAGTTCCAATAAGCAAGCCGGAAGACACATCCACACTACTTTACGGCAAGTTTTAGGGATGTCTAGTGTAATTATTATATATTTATTCCATGACCTCGAGGACATTTTTCAAGTAAAATCAACATGTAGCATGAACACTTCTACCATGAAGTTATACTTGTGTTGAACACCAAAACTTCTTTCGCTACTCTTCAAACATTTCTAAATATTTCCTCAATATATATTATATTTTTTTAATTTAGGACGTTAGTCGGAACTACTTCAACATTATATTTTTCGTGCACTTCTTTGTCACATTATATGTCTGGGATATTATTTACGTTAATGAATAATGTCAAAGTTTATAACGGAAAAAATGCCATAAAAATTTATTTGTACAAAATAATTATAGGTTTAGATATATTTCGATATAAGAACTGATGTACATGGAACTATTATATGAAAAGTAAAAGAGACAAGGTCTACTCCTTTTGCAAAGATATAAAACATATAATAGGTTAAAATTTTAGCATATATATTATCATTATATTATTAGATGTTTGGACTTTTAAATGTAGCCAAATCTATGTATGTATATATGCACTCCTTGTTATTGTTATATATTCTAGTGCCATGTCGTCATGTCGCCTTGTCCTATCATTTAATAGATTGTCGTATCACGTGTACATGTCTCTGTCACACCCATGTCTCGTGTGTGTTGATGCTTCTAAAAAACAATCACCAAGTGTGTTGTGTGTCACCTATGATGGTTGTTTGGATTAGCCCAGGGGACTTAAAACAGGGAAAACTTCATGAGTTGAGGGATTTTCACAAGTAACAGCTTAATAATAACCACATAAGTGCTTCTAAAGGGTAAACAACCAGCACAGTGCCCAAGGTACATGTTTAGATATAGTAATGTCGTACCATTTTGAATGAAAAAGTGTACAACTCCCGACAGTCCACCACGGCAGAGATTTAACCAAACATGTAGGTAATTTACCCTAGACCTGTGAGCTATTCCGTCAAAAGAGCTCTTAACAACAACAAAGTTTCTCTACTCAGGAATACACAATTCATTATCTTAAGTTTAATTTAAAAGGTGTAAAAGTATCACAAAATTACACAATAAGATGGACGATAACATTAAGAATGAATATAAAGAAATATTTTAGCGGATCAACTCAATAAGGTTGGTACTGTTAGTTAAGATTAATAATGCAAGCGCAGTTATAAAAATTGACAACTGAGAAGATTTAAAAATAGAGTTCACAGATTGTTGTAGAAGACACCATATTGAATGTATGTAATTTATACATGCCATGAGAAATTAGATGCTTAGTTGATCATCAAAAACCCTCTGTACTGAGAAACTTCTACAACACCAAATTGCAGACATTCATTTGATTACATGTATTACAAACTTGTAACAAGTTTCTGTTAACTGATAATAGCAGGAGATCAACATTGATTTGTCACCAAACTGCCAATGTCAAGAAGAAAAGTCCTTAATTTTTTTTATTAAACAAAAAAGAAAAAAGTGTAACAGCAGTGACTTATATATACCTCCAGCTGCCATCCCTGATGCTGCTCCCAGGCCTCTAACAGTCCCACAGCCAGAAATGGAGTCTTTGGTAGAGAAAGCATTTCATCGGTAACAATACCAGCTTGATATCGGCAATAAAGAATAGAGAAATACACCACCACATAACTGATAATAAATCAGATTATAAGGTTAGAATTTGAGAATTTCAATTGCATAGTGTGAAAACCAAAGCATGTAATATGCAGACCTTCAAAAATAGTAAACTACAAGAATAAATCAAGAAACTAATTGAACACAGACACGAGACACAAGCACAGGCATGGGCACGGGCATGCAACACAACAATTTCTTAAAAAGTCGAACACAGGGACATGGACGTGGACTGCAGAAGAAGAAATAATATAGCCATAAATGATAAAAGGAAGTGCATATAAACACATGCATGAATACATATATACACAAAATATGCTCTTCAACTTTGTATACAGTAGCCCAATATATTACACTTCTTATATTATGGAAAGATATTGAAATTTATCATAGCTTCATGCAAATTAATATTTTGACACATTTTTCTCATGTGGTGTTTGATATACACATGAAGCTAAAGAAATATATCAAACATATAACGGAAAGAAAGAAGTCTATGAGAAATGTAAAACACGTGTTAAAGAAGTTACAACTATACCAAACTAAAAAACTATAGTATCTAATTAACAATATTTTAGAAGTGTTCGGGAAGTGTCTAAAGAAGTGTCGGTGTCTAACATGAGTGTCGGAGTATCAGAGACACAGGTACAGCTCCATGGCAAAGATGTTCATGTTACATTGAGAATAAACAATCCAGTAAAGTGCAATTAACCATAATATAACCATAAACTAGTCAACCAAGATACTAGTACAAAGACTTTGCATCACAAAGAAAGAGAAAAAAGGATGTATGTCAATGTCGTATGCACAACCCAGCTGTCATGGTTGCGTTTACCCCCATCCCATAAGAATACAACATTCTCTTTAAGCTCTCTACCCTAGCAGCATGTTATTATGTATGCATGTGTATGGTGGCCCTAAAATTTGAAAAGTCTCTTTTCCCCTTGACCCCAGATACAATTACAATACTATATTAGAGATGAGGACCTTACAAGGTCACACCAGAAAGGTTTTAGAACAAGGAGTCACACCTAGTTTGTTGAGGGCAAGGTTCACAATCTAAATATCAATGTCGAAATCACCGATTGTTTAAAATATTGGAATCATTAGTATCGGCAATATCAATCATTTCATCTCAAGTTTTATGAATCATCAAGGTTCTAAATATCGGTCGGTATCGTATCGGTGGGGTTTTTTCATATCGGATATCGGATATCGGGGGAGATATCGGGGATACGCTCGCATATCGGTCGTTAATATCAGACACTATATGAAATAACATAATGATAACTAAAAATTGGTTTAGTACCATAGAAATTATCTACCAAATAAAAATGATGTAATATGCATGCAAAGACGGTAAAAAAAATAATGTACATTTGCATGCAGTCGTGGGTCGTGTAATAAATAAGTTATTTCATGAAACTGAAAAATATAAGATTAGAAATTGTAAAATCTACTTACTTGTAAATTAAGCGTCGTCGCAGTCAATTCACGGAGGAGAAAAATTAGGGTTAGATTTTTATCGAGCCCTAATGTTGCAAAAAACACCTATATAATTAGGTGATGGGCTTGGTTTGGATTCAATGTTGATGGGTTTAAAAAAAACGAACCCAATTAAAATAAATTCATATCGGCCGATTTTGCGCCAACTCATTTCGGGCGATTTATCAGCTGATATCTCAAATATCAGCCGGCTTTTGCTGCAAACGATATGGGCGAACGATTTTCCCATATCATATCGGCAGCAGGCAAAAAATGAGATATCGGCCGATATCTCAGCCGACTGACCGATATTTAAAACAGGGTTAATCATTATTTAAGAAAATAAATATATTATTAAAAAATTGTTAAGATTATTAACAATATTTTTACATGTTTTATGAAATAATTTATTGACTGTTGATCACATTTTGTTAAGATTAGTATTGTTTCTTTCTTCTCATTTTTCTTCTTTTTCTCTAATATTCTTTTTCTTCTCTTTCTTCTCATTCTTAATGATTTCATTGCAGTGCTACTTGTTGCATCTTGAAACATATTAAAGAAGACCTTATAAAGGATTATACTATCGCCCTTTCTCTTCATTTGGATATTGTGTGTTATTATAATGTGTATTGGGGTAGTGATCATCTCGATTGTCATTCTACTAGTTATTAAAGTACAAAGGATTACAATTTAATTGTATGGAGAAGAATTACAAAGTATTACATAATCATCAGGAATTCACTCTTTATATAGACTCATACAAGACAAAAAATCCTACTTAAACTGTGAAACATTAAATTACTAAGATTCTAGAACTCCAAGTACTATTAGAACTCCAAGATCCCTCTCAAATTCATGATGGTATCAAATCAAGAGTTTATTTATAAAAAACTGAAAAACAAATATTGACACAACTAAAGTGCTAAGAATGAATTATGAAATTATCAACGCTGATGCCAAACTACTGGATTGCCAATGTCGAAATTTCAAAATAATCTAAGCTGAATTGAAAATTGAATCATGCATTATGCGAAAACACAAAAAGTCAAATATTTATCTACTTGGATAAAATTAGAATTTTAAAAATTTCAAACTCAGTACAAGAGGAGGTTTTAAGAGATTGTCAAACTCAGTATAAGAGGTTTTTGTGAGATTTATACTCTTCAACTTCTTGACCCAGTGTCATGACAAGAAAGCCATATGAATGATTGTTGAACCTTCATCCTCACCTAGTATGAAATGTTGGATACACTCCATGATTATCTAGAGAGAATAAATATAAGTTCACCAACATTGAGGTTCTAAGAGTTCATCCTCCATCATGTCCTTGAAGGAAAGTAGATTGCCAATGATTATATGGTTTCTGAAGTCTTATCATCAGTGTTTTAAATGTCGGATATCAGGGAAATGTCGGATGTCGTAATCGAATGTCGGATTTCAGATTTCGGAGATATTTCGAGGCCATTTAGTAAATTTCGGACGTCATTACGGATAACAAATATATATCCTAGATGTCTTAAATAATGTAATTTAAAAATTCTTATCAAGGTAATACATACACAACTTATGCAAAAGTACATAAATATGTTTAGGATATGTATAATTAACTTAAACATTTTACATATATTCACTAATCTATTATTAAAATTTCTTAATTGCTCTAACTTCCAAGACCAATCAACATATTGGGTTTTTCTCAAAATGTCGGGCGACATTTAGGGAAAATGTCGGCCGACATATCGGATTTTTCCCGAAATGTCGGCCGACATTTTCTAAAACGCCATTTCAAATGCGGGTGGGGATGTCATGGCGGTGAAGGCTTGAAAATGAAATGTCGGCCGACATTTCGGAAATGTCGGCCGACATTTAAAACACTGCTTATCATAACTCTACCAACATGTACCGATTCAGAAACAACAACACAATTTGATGTTTGATAATGCTAGGTTATAGAGACCCAACTTCGCGTCAGTTTATCTGATTCTTCACTCAACTCTGGTTGTCATTAACGAAAAGACTTCACTGATGATTCCATTGTTCACTGTTGGTTTAACTGGTTCTTCGCACCGCTACGGTTTCATCGAATAAAATTGAATTGAAGAAAATGAAATTCATGAAAAGTTAATATTGGAGTTTGAAACAACAACGAAACATGGAATCAAAACCTTAACATAATGACGCGTCTATGGTTGGTTCTTGAGAGATGATCCTAAGTATAACTAAAAGATGAAGCCAACATTATCCAACTCGTGCCTCACAAATCCTAACCCAAGAAGCCCCACTATACTTGACCTTCTTAAGAAATACTAGGTCATAAACATAGCAAATCATTAAACAACTCTTTTCAAAGTTCTCTTAATCAAGTAATCAAAAATAATAATGTACTATGCAATTAAAAGTTCGAGTTTAGGTGGTACTCATACCAAACAATATGGGAAAACCAAAGTTAATTAGGTTCCAGCATGTGGCCTTTCTTTAAGAGGCTAGGCCTCAAAAAGGACTTCTCAGAATAAATATTAACTATGATGCATGGACATGGATACGGGACACAGCAAAATCCAAAAAAATAGGATACGGGGTCACGACAAGTAATATTTTATTATTATTAATATGTATAAATTAATTTATAAAATACAACAATAACTGTATAAAATATAAAATATCATAAGTTTATAAGAAAATTACAACCGAATATCATAAGTTCACAAGTTATCATCCAAGTTAACCAACAAGCTATTATCATATGTTCTAAATAAAATTACAATCAGAGTCATACCTCAAGAATCAAGATGAAATTGAAGTTAGTCCAATGACTTCCTCATTATCTCCTTCGCCATCATTTACAAATAACACGACCTCCATTGTGGGTTCATCAAGACTAAGAGTAGCAAAATTTAGAAAACCTGCACTCTAAAATGAGTCAAAGCCATCTCCGCCAATATCCCACATTCTTATTCCTCTTCATTATAATCATCTGAACTTCGAGAAAGCAAACGGAAGTTGTTATACACATACACTAGATCTTTCGCTCGTGTTAAGGATTTATTTGATCCTCTTTAAAGAGTGAATAAAAGAGTATGTACTCTAATTTCTTTCACAACAAGAGGAGGAACATGACTGGCCTAGAATCTTTTAAGCCAACGCTATGCTTGTAAATTTAGAGTTGAAGGAATATAAAGAACCCACCAACACTTCAGATCCACAAATCCTCAATCATGAAGAGAATCTGGATCGACAAAAGCATCCAGAGCACTCAAAAATCTAGCAAACTTCATGCTCACCGCCTGTCGTTCATCGGGTTGAGATAATATCTCTTCAAACACTTGCTTTTTGGAAGAGATCTCATCTTGATGGGGAGCTTGTCGAGTTGTATTCTCATTAAGTCAAACATCATGATAAGATTTATTAACAAAGAATAATCGTATTAAAGAATAATCGCATTTAAAAAAAATGAATTATTACATAAATTTAAATATTCCCTTGGATTCAAAGAATGTGCCAAATATTGAAGTGATGTGTTACTCTTATTCCATCGATCCTCCAAGATTTGATACACAACATCATAAAAAGATGATTGCTCAATTTTTCTTTTTCCTTCGTGCCGATAAATAGCATATTTAACTAGTGTTTGAAAAAACGTGTTTCACAATGTGATAATGCGTTATAAATCATAACATGGTCCCGATGTTAGATAACAGCCCATGATAACGAAATTACTTGTAATATTGTTTTCTAAGCCGTACGTATGTTACGTTATGAAATTTTCGTAATGCGTCGTAACATGCGTTACGATGCAGCCAAGGTATATAAGAGGACCGAATGGCCGGTCTAAGGCAAAAAAATCCAAAAAAATCCATAAAAAATAACGCTCGACCCCCCTAGCGCAAAAAAAATCCGAAAAATAAACAAAATCAGAAGAAGATAAAGAAGACTTACTCGGCATGGTGGTGGTTCGTTGTCATGGTGGTTCCTTGTCCTTGTGGTTCTTCGTCATCATCAAGTGGTTCTCCGTCGCACAGATACACTATCTCTTTCTCTCTCCAGTCTCCCCTTGATCTCTTTCTGCTCTCATCCCTTCCGATCTCTCTCCTAAGAGAGAGATCAAAAGGGGGTGAGAGCAGAGACAGATCGAGGGAGGAGAGAAAGCAGAGACAGATAGTAATCAGGGGGAGAGAGCAGAGAGAGAGAAATATCGGGGAGAAGGCATAGATTATTTTTTTGATAATGAAGAGAGAATAATGCATGATGCATGCTTTTTTTATTTTGATTCAATGATAATTACAATTTGCTTGCTTCATGAATAAATTGCTGCTTGCTTCATGAATAAATTTCTTGCTTTATGAATAAATTGCTGCATCCGTTCAATTGCAATTCCAATATAGAGCTGACCATGCTTTCTTTTAGAATGATCATGCTTGTTTTTCTCTCCCTTTCAATCATGATTACAGTCTTCATATCTGAAACAGGACAAAATTATTATGCTTCTTGTTTGTGTAGAAACGTTACTGAATATATCATTAGTTGAATATCAATTACCATTAGCTGTAAAGCCAGACTTTTAACAACGGTTCTATTTTAGAGCCATGAAAAGTCTGTAAAGTCAGACTTTTCACGGCAATTCTACTGACTTTTTTAAAAATTAAATGTTTAACCTGTAACAAAATAGATGCAAGATAAATAGTAATAAAACTTTGATCAAAATGTGTCCGGGCCATGTTCAAGCTGAGTTTGACTGTATCGG
>JAVJIF010022956.1:0-71252 GCA_038442645.1 Agave tequilana | reverse complement strand
TCAGTGCCGCAACACTAACATTGAGTTCACACTAGAATTCTTAGACTCACAAGTCCCTCACTTGTTCCTGCAAGAACAACATACACAAGCACACTAGCTTGCTGAGACCGCCACCTCTATAACACTCCAATACGAGGGGGTGGAATCTTGTCATCACTTCTTTTGATCACAAAATAACTCTCACAATAAGGCACTTATGATTGATATAGCAATAATGGCTCAAGCTTATGTGAGAAAACAAGATAGATGTGAAGGAGAAATCTCAAGGAAACACTTTGTAAACACAAGAGATTAACTCTTGAAACTTCTTTTGGATATGAAATGAAGCTCTAAAACTTGGTTAGAAACTCTGTAGAAGAAATCTAGAAATTGCTTAAAAATCTTCCTCAAAATCTGGCCAAAAGTCCCTTTTATAGAGGCATTAGAAAACTAGCCGTTATGGGCCAGATGGGTTGGTCGTCGACCAGGGGCGACTGACCAGTGGTCATATGTATCACTGTTTGGGTTGCCGGTCGACCGCCCCGGTCGACCGCACCCAGGTCAAAACTAATTGTCGACTGGTTGATCGACCGAGGCAAAAACCAGAGAGCACTTGCTTTCTGGCCGGTCGACTACTCAGTCGACCGGGGCAGATCCAGTGAGTAAAAGTGAGTAAACTCTCTGGATCGGTT
The DNA here is from genome assembly GCA_038442645.1 of Agave tequilana. Taxonomy (NCBI): domain Eukaryota; kingdom Viridiplantae; phylum Streptophyta; class Magnoliopsida; order Asparagales; family Asparagaceae; genus Agave; species Agave tequilana. Next base: position 70,581 of record JAVJIF010022956.1, on the reverse strand, counting down.
GAACGGCCGATCGACCAACCCTTAAGCCAGGCTTGCGCATCATTTTCGGTGTAATCGGCTGACCGACTTCTTTCGATCGACCGCCAGAAGTCTATGTTTGGGTTTTTTTAGGGATAAAAATTTGGTCTTTTAACATCCTATAAAATCCCATAAAATCACATAAAATTCACAAATTAAGTTCATTGAAATACTTTGAAGTATGCATGAATAAAAATTAACACATATAACAAACTATTTGATCTATTTTTTGAGGTATGAAAATATTAGCTTTAAACAAAAATTGTATTTTCCGAAACAATCTTCAATTTTGAAAAACGATTTTTTCAAAACTTGTTCAAATACAAAAACAAGATATTTAAACACTTTTAAAGCTTAGTGAGTATGGATATGATCCAAATACACATATAAGATGAAATATCTATGTTTTTGATAATAAGCTCTAAAATAAGTTTTGACAAATACTAAACTTAATACATGGTATAGAAACATCAAATAAGTCTTTCTAAACATTTGAACCAACAATGCATATAGATGAAATCTAATATACATATAAAACATGTAAACTTGTTTTGATGAACTCTATTCAAGAAACATAAAGATATCTTCTATGTAGCTCAAAACCAAAACGGTATTTTCTAAAATCAAATTTATTCTTATAAAAACACTATATAAATTTTTTGTGTGTGTGAGCTTGAGCAATTCACAACTAATTTATCCTTTATATTTTATCTAAAAATAAAATCTTAACACTTACAAACTTAACTCAAGTCTTGAAAATCTTCTTTTTGAAAATCTTTTTCTCCATCTTGATTTGGTCCAAACTCGATCCAAATAGGTAGACTCCTCTTGAATACTTGATGTGATTTTTGAAGCGCGAGCACTTAAATCAGCACGTGCTAGCTTCAAAACTTGACTTCAAATCTTTTGTTGGAACTAAACACCGACAAAGATCTTGATAGATATTTGAAACTAAATGAGCACAAGACCGTTAGTGTTATAACTGTACGAGTTAATCACCATCAAAATTAGAGTGAAGGGCCTTCGTGCCAACAAATTTATATACAAAAATAAAAAAAATTAGTAAATAAAAGTGTATGAAATTTGTGTTAGATCTAAGTTTATTCCATACAAGATCTACACATAAACTCTAAGCCTCTTTATCATGATCAAAGGGAAGGAGGGTTTTAGGCATACCTGATTCCATCACGAAGAAGGATGCCGAAAGTTGCACGATCTCGAGTACGCCGGAGTTGAGAGAGAGGATTCTTCTCTCCAGCCACCAAGTTCTCTTCTTTATTCTTAGAGGAGATGAGAGGCCTCCAAGAGAGAGATGGTTATTGTTGTTTGTTGGTGGAGAGGGAACCCTACTCATGGTATATATAGCATCAAGAAACCCTAGTTCAACTCATCATAGATCTAGTCCCTTGATTTATAACACGAGTTCCACACGTGTAGATGAGTCCACATTCTAATTTAAATACACTCATGGCTAAAAACGAGTCTAGGTGTAATTGAAAACGTGTCTAGACCCAAACCATTTAGGTTTGATCAATTCTTTATTGGGTCAAACAACATAGGTTAAGTGGGCGGGTGCAAATATCCAATTGACTTGATTAGGCCCAAAATAAATTAGACTTTAAACATAATAAGTCTACAATCTCCCACTTGGGCCAAGCAAGTCATACTGAATAGATATTATGCATAACTTTATGACGTCAAAACTTTAACCACCGACAAACCATGTTTCAAAACAATCTGGTCCATTAAGAGTCCTGCCACCGAACATGGCGATCATTACCTTCTGTATAATCGAGGTAGAACCTTCCACATCACAAGTTTCAGAACCCCTAACGACATAGATCAAATGTGGACGTGTGGCATGGAAATGTCCTCTGATCAAATAAGGTACAATTCCAACTGGTTTCCATTTTATGACTCCAACGAGTCTAACCTTATGACTCCAACGAGTCTCACTTTGTGACTCCAACGAGTCTAACTGCTAATTCAACAAACTCAAATGCGCAAAAGTAAGCTTTAGGAAAGCAGTTATAAATTTATCAGAATCAACAAATATCCATAAAGTGCACTTAGAAATAATGTCTGTTACATAAAATTATCCACTCTCACAAAATCAGGATATCATAATGACTAGTCATCCCCATATGAGCAATATGCTCTAAGAATACTTAAGGTGAAAGTCCTTAATGAGTGAATATGTAATGTTAAGAATAGTGTCATCACTATCAACAGACAAAATATGACTCCGAATTTATCATTGATGACAAGAAACTTGATGTCGATATGCTTCGACTTTACTGAACTCTTGTCACTATTGTAGTAGAGCTCTATAGCTCTTATTATTACAGTGTAGCTATAATGGCCTCTCGACTAAATCCACCATCTTCCTACAATAAGGAAAATATAAACATGAAGTGGACTTCCTATTGTCGATACATACAACATAATCTGAATCTGTGTATCCGATCAGCTGCAACTGATCAGATTTCATGTAGTCTTCTATTGATATCGCATTACCTTCTTGACAGTCTTCCAGAGATCAATCCCATGATTGATCAAGTTTCTGTCAAGTTTCTCAATAGTATATGCTATTCTGGATGGGTACAAACTTGAGCACACATCAGACATCCAACCGCCAATGCATATGGAATGTCTTTCATTTGCTCTTTCCGTAGATCATTCTTGGGACATTAGAGTAGACTTAACTTATCTCCCTTAGTGACAGACGCATCACCCAAAGAGCAATTCTTCATGCCATATCTATCTAGCACCTTATTGATATAGGCCTTTTGTGATAAACCTAATATTCCACGTGTCCTGTCACGTTGAATCTGGATGCCTATCACAAAAGAAGCGTCTCCAAGATCTTTCATCTCAAGATTCTTTGAGAGAAAACTCTTGATCTCAAGTAGAAGATTTATATCGTTACTTGCTAATAGAATGTCATCCACATATAGCACAAGAAATATAAATCTACTCCCTTTAAATTTATGGTAAATACATTGATCAACTATATTTTCCTTAAAATCAAAGTCGGATATTACTTAATCAAATTTCAAATACTATTGACGGGATGCTTGCTTTAAACATAAATGAATTTCTTTCTTTGCAAACCAAATATTATGAAACTTTCACTTTAAAACTTTATGATTGCACCATATAGATTTCCTTCTTAATGTTACCATTAAGAAAGGCAACCTTAACATCCATTTGGTATAACTCCATTTCAAAGTGAACCACGAGTGCCATAATAATCTTAAAAGAATGCTTCATGAAAACTAGGGAGAAAGTCTCCTTATAATCAATGCCCTTTCTTTGAGTGAATCCCTTTGTGACAAGATGTGCCTTATACCTTTTGACATTACCTTTCGAATCCCGCTTGGTTTTGAATACTCATTTACAACCAATCGGTTTCTTTCCTTCAGGCAACTCTACTAAATCCCAAATCATCTCCTTTATGGATTTTAACTCATCTTTCATGACATTTGACCACTTAGTGGAGTGAATGTTGAGTTTGGCCTCATTCAAGGATGCGGGGTCATCCTCTAGCCTTATGTCAAACTCATGCTATTGGAGATAAACTATATATAGTCATTTGCAATGACTGATCTCCTCTCTCTAGTTGATCTCCTAGGCACTTGTGGTTGAGAATTTTCAGTTTCTACCTTACCAACATGATCTACTTCAGGATGAACTGTATATGTATCTTGTAAGGATGCAACTGTATTTTCATCTTGAAGTCGAACAACTACTTTATCATTTGGAACAATTGTCATGGGTATAACAATATGTCCTTTCTTAATATGAAATCTTTATGTAGTTGACTCCCACTGTTCTGAATATTCTCAAAAAAAAAATTTAGCAATCCGTCTTTATGTTCTTAGTGGAGGGACAATAAAACTTAAAGCTTTTATACCTCTCAGAATACCCTACGAATAAACAGCTAACTATCCTTGAGTCCAACTTCGTCTCATATGGTATATATGGCTGAGCTTCCGCTGGACAACCCCAAACATGTAGATGCCTAATACTGAGAGATTTCTTAGTCCATAACTCATATAGGGTTTTAGTTACTGTTTTGCAAGGTATTCTATTAAGGAGGTGACAACAGTTTTTAAGGCTTCACTATATAATGACTTTGATAGAATAGTGTGAGCTAGCATACTCCCAACCATATCCTTTAATGTGTGATTTTATCTCTCAGCAATACCATTTTGACGAGGTGTCCCTGATATGGTGTACTAAGCGATAATACCACTCTTTCAGAAATTGACAAATGGTTCTGGACATTTACCTGATTCGTTATATCTGTCATAGCACTCACCACCATGATCAGATCTAACGGCTTTAAACATGTCCAATGATTGGGATTTCTCATGGAACAAGTACAGGTATCTATAACGAGAGTAATTGTCTGTAAAAGTGATGAAATATTCATGACCATTCCAAGAAGCTGTAGGGAATGGACCACGAATGTCTATATATACACCAAATTTAAGACATCCTGAACTCTGTTTAGTACCTAACTTCTTAATGTTTCTTTAATTAATTTTCGCTTAGTGCCTATGCTATTCACATATAGAGATTCAGTATATAAAGCATGAACTTTCAATTTATATAGCCATCAATCAGAATTCTAGTACCAACAACTTTAGATTTGAAAAGTAGACTAAGCATTTCATTATCAAGAGTGACAGTAAAACTAGATCTGTCTAACAAATGAAATAGAATTATGATTCTGCCTAAAAAGACGGTACATATAAAGTCTCATCCAAATCTAAAACCAAAAAACCAGAATCTAATTTAAGCCTACAAACTCCAATAGCTTTAATTGTAACTTTATTTCCATCACCCATGTATACATATCGCTCAGCTGGGCTGGGCCTCCTTTGGGTTTGAAAGTTTCGCATTGAATCGTTTATGTGAATTATCTATTCACAATTATAAAGTGGCACTAAAGCTAAATTAATCTCAGAACAAACATAAATATGAGATATACCCGCTAAATAGTCATTTTTGATACTTTATACATTCCTATTTGAGGTGGCTTACTTTCTTACAGAAGAAGTATGCAATAACCTTATGTTACTTTTTCTGCACTTTTGCCACTTAGGATCAGCCATTGTAGTGATATTTATATTCCTCCCTTTAGCTTTACTTTTCCTTTTCTTATTAGAAGTGTTACCCTGAAATGCTAAGTGAGCACTTTCAGTCTTTTCTGTTTCAACCTTTCTTCTTCCTGAACACAGTGACTAATGAGCTCAGTGAGACTCCACTTTTCCCTTTGAGCATTATAATTAATCTTGAAAGGGTTATACTGTGGAGGAAGAGAAATCAAAATGAAGTGCACTCGAATCTCTTCAGAGAGTTTCAATTTCAGTGCCTTTAGTTTTGAAATAAGATTAGACATATTCATAATGTACTCCCTTATGTTTCCTTTACCATTGTAGCGCATATTTACTAGCTTGCTAAGATGCGTACTAGCCTCAACTTTATTCGATTTAGTAAATCGGTCTGCTACTTCAGTTAGAAAACTCTTAGCACTAACCTTATCAGGCATAGCACCCCTAATAGTCATAGGAATAGTGTACATTATGACCATTAGACACATCTTATAAGATCTCTCCCACTTACCATAATTGACCTTTTCTTTACTGAACTTTTATTAGTAATAGTAGAGATCCATCAATCTTTAAGGTGCACTCTAGGTGCATGAATTCAAGAACGATCATTTACGTGGTCTTACCACTTCTTAAAATTTGCACCATTCAATTTAAACTACATAAGTGTACAATTTCTCATCTATTTAACATAAACATGTATTTAATAAAATTCTACTGTAATAGCCATAAAAATGAATTTCAGAAAATACAACCAGTCTAACCGATAGAGCTGCCAGTTAAACTTTCAGAACAAGGTGTGTCTCTATATGCCAACACTGTACTGGCCCAATATAGATATCCTAAAGTCTAGGTCCTATATAAGAAAACAGCCTTCCTTTGGGCCGACTGTCACTTTATAGGATTGATCGTAAAGTTTAAGTAATCTATATTGGCCATATAATATATGTAATGACCCGGCCATAATGACAACCTTCCTTTGGGCCGATTGCCACACGCATGGGCCACACAAATTTATGCATCTGTATTCTTGTTCCGCCATCGGACTAGTTGATGAGGGTAATGCAATATGAGCCAATAGTGTGACAACCTTCTTTGGGCCGATTACCACACATCAAGTTCTCCCACTTGCATTACCCACATCAAGTATCCGACGCCGTACATAATTCGGCCAAACAATAGTCTTCCTTTGGGCTGGCTATTGTCCGCATGAACTACATACGCAATTAAATAAGCTCTTTATAAATTCTTTAGTTTGAACATGTATATATCTTTATCTGTGTGTTATTAACTGTAATAAACACCATATTCATCATGCAAGACAATATAAGCAATAATATAAATATTAATGAAGCGGAAGGGTACACATAACCATGATAAATAAACACTTCAATGCCTTCTTTATGTCAACTAACTACTGTTTTGTCATGTATAGTTCCTGTAATACTGTAGTGCTCGTCAAGAGCTTCGAAACGGCTGTTTACATGCCCAAAACAGAGGTCGGATGAGCCCGTAACGGCTAATTGAAGTTTCTATTGGCAAAACGGGTCTGCAGTGCTTATCGGGTCTGAATCAGACCCGACCCGCAATGGTTAAGTTATTAGTTTCCTTTCTTATTGGACTGGGTTTAAATAAAAAACTGAATAAAAACCAATTAGCGTTATGTGAGATTGATTGGGATTAGGTTTCTTTATTTGAGTAGAATTCTATCCCAAAATATCCTTAATAGATTATAATTATATCTCAATCATAATACCCAAATCAATCTCAACAATCCCAATTGAAAATTAATATGAAATTAATTAGGAGTAAGTTTCCTTATTAGAGTAAAATTCAATCTCTAAATTTTTAATCATAATTAATCTCATAATCTTAAATAAGGAAACCTTAAATAAATAACCAATTTTTTTTTTTAATTTTGAAATCTCCTTCATGATGCATGTGCTGGTGCTTCCAGCGCATGCATCTAACATCATTTTTTTTATAAATTTAAAATAACACACAAATCAAATTTCATAAAAAATATTACATGTTAAATTCAATAAAAATCACTCCTTTTAACCTTTTGATCCAACATATGAGACACAAAATATTTATTGAATCAAAGGAGATATTTTTATGATATTATAGATCGAGATCATAATTTCTGTAGATCCCTATGATCTGATAAAGAGGTGGCTCTGATACCAATTGTTAGATCTAAGTTTATTCCATACAAGATCTACACATAAACTGTAAGCCTCTTTATCATGATCAAAGGGAAGGAGGGTTTTAGGCATACCTGATTCCATCACGAAGAGGATGCCGAAAGTTGCACGATCTCGATACGCCGGAGTTGAGAGAGAGGATTCTTCTCTCCAGCCACCAAGTTCTCTTCTTTATCCTTAGAGGAGATGAGAGGCCTCCAAGAGAGAGATGGTTTTGTTATTGTTGGTGGAGAGGGAACCCTACTCATGATATATATAGCATCAAGAAACCCTAGTTCAACTCATCATAAATCTAGGCCCTTGATTTATAACACGAGTTCCACACGTGTAGATGAGTCCCACATTCTAATTTAAATACACTCATGGCTAAGTGTAATTGAAAACGTGTCTAGACCCAAACCATTTAGGTTTGATCAATTCTTTATTGGGTCAAACAACATAGGTTAAGTAGGCGGGTGCAAATATCCAATTGACTTGATTAGACCCAAAATAAATTAGACTTTAAAACATAATAAGTCTAACAATTTGCGCTCAACATTCACACATTTGGTTTTGAGAATTGAAAATTAATTTTATTTTTCCATTTTTTTTTTTCTTTTTTTAGCAACCACCTCAGCCTCTCTTTCAAGCAGCAGCCAATTCATCAATATTCAATTGTTTTGTGTGGATTTCTTATCAGCGTATTAAATTACTGGACATTTTTTAACATGAATGAGTATATATTTGATAAATAGTTATATAAAATTCAGCAGAGTTCCCAGGTGCACATTATTATTGGGACATGAGTCATTTCGTGTAGAGCGAGGGCCTATGTGCTCAAAGTAGTGGTGAGTCTCTTTCAAAGCTTTAATGTGTACTTCTGCCTATGGTTTTATATTTCCGTTTTTTTTTTTTTTTAATGCTTTTCTTACTTGCAGCTACCATGTCAGTTATCAAGTATTGGAAGAGAAAATCATCAAAATAATGCTGGAACAAGATTCACAAATTTAAGTAGGCTCCTTAACAAGGAAATGTGTACACATCGGTCAGTATACACTCCAGGTTATAATTTGGCCACCTCCATTCACCATATTAAATCTTACACCATGCTTTTGAGAACTTAGGCTATTGATGCGAACTTGCAACAACAGCCTTCAGTGGCAACAACTTGGGGTGCTTCATCATTGTTTAGAGATGACAGTCATGGTTCTAATTCAGGTTCAAGTCAAGCAACAGCAGCTCCACGCCACAGTGCAAAGGCCAACCCAAGGAGTAGAAGCTAAAGAAATAGTGCCAAGCACTCTCTTGTAATGACCTAAGGAAACATCAGTAGTTTAGACGCTAGTTTGTAATGTACTAAGTGGAGTTGGCATCAAAGCTTGCAGCGGCATCAAAGCTTTGTAGCGGCATGTTTGGTGCCTTGCTAGAGCTATCTTGATTTGTCTCAGATATTTTCTGCAAGTTCAAGCAGAACAGAAGTAAGAAATGTTAATTGTCTTAAGATTGTTGGATTCTGCTTAACAGGAATCAATCTGACAACTAATCAAGATCACTGAGATATCAACAATCTAATTGGCCAGGTCGGCAAATATCAGGTGGGAGGTTTTCCATTCAATAGAACGTTCCTTAATTTAAGAACCACCTTTCAATTTCCTTCCTTGGTTAAACACCAATTAGACTGAATCTAAATCAGTCTCGATATACTGTAAAGTATATCTCCTGTATAAAGGACTTAATCCACTTATACAATATTTGGAGTGAGGTACGCTTAGAGCGAATCTCCTTAAGACAATTACGTCCCCCGCACTGGTGCTAACGGGATAATGGACGCTGGTCTCCCAAGATACAACACTCCTTCACGGTATTTGGATAGCACTACCAAATCACCATACGGTCGAACCGTAGTCAACCAGTACCTTCACAGGATCGTTGAAGCAGCGGAACAAGAACAAATTTCGAATAAATATTTGCCTTTACTTTGGAGGAGCACCCACTATTGAGGACGAAGGAAGGTTGAAGAATATTCTTCTTCAGAAGTCACAGATTCAGACAACAATTCTATAAAAGAATCTGTTGAATTTTCTGAGCCTTCTTTCAGAACGAATTTTATAGAATCTCCTTTGGAAGTTGCTTCGGAAACCGAATCTCCCACTTCTCGTTAGAAGTTACTTCAGAACCTCACTTCCAGTTCTGAACGAAGAACCTTCACTTCCAGTTCTGAACGAAGAACCTTCACTTCCAGTTCTGGACGAAGAACCTCACTTCCAGTTCTAAACGAAGAACCTTCACTTCCAGTTCTGAAGGAAGAACCTTCACTTCCAGAGTTCTGGACGAAGAACTTCAGTTTCAGAGTTCTGGACGAAGAACTTCAGTTCCAGTTCTGGATGAAGAAGAACTTCAGTTTCAGAGTTCTGGATGAAGAAGAACTTCAGTTCCAGATCTGAACTCAGAGAGAGAGAGAGAGAGATTTCATTTTGTGTTGGTGTGTCTTGAATGAGAATCTGGAGCGCTATTTATAGCGCTCCAGGAGGGACCAACAGGTTCGAACTCAACGAAAGGATGCAACGGTTCGGTCTGAACTGTTGTAACCTTTGGCCGTCCATTGGTTCGCAACCTTTGGCAGTCCAACTGGTTCGCAACCGTTGGCAGTTCAAACAGGTTCGCAACCTTTGGCGGATCGGTTCAGATCCTAATAGCGGAGTGGGTCTGTTGGCGGGCGAAGCGGAGCGGGTCTGGTTCGGATCCGGAGTGGCCCATACCCTTGAGACCTGATTCAAAAAGAACCAGGCAGGATAGGAACCCGAACCCGAACCCGAACTCGAACCCGAACCCAGACCCGGTCCTGAGCCTGAGCCCGAGCCCGAGCCCGAGCCCGAGCCGGCGCTGGCCGGCCGCTGCCCAGCCAGCGGCGCACGCGCGCGCATGCACACATGTGCGGGCGGGCATAGATCCCTCCCAATCGCGCGCGAAAACTCCAAGTACCAAAAGGGCACACCCTTTGTTCTCAATTTTCTCTATTTATACACCACAAACTTCCATCCCATGGCCAACGTGGGACTAAATGCTTTTAGCTACCTTTAGTCCCGTTTTGGCTTTGAATTAGGCAATCTTTGGACTTAAATATCTCATTCATTCGAAGTCGGAATTGAACATGTGAATATACCACGTTCATCCCCAATGGAAGGAGAACACACTCCAACCATCATCCAGTTGATTCGATCAACGGATCTTTCCATAATTCAACTCGAAGATTCATATTTATATTCTTCAATTCCAACAATCCTCCACAATGAATGGAGATTCAAGGAAATGACACACAAAGAGACTGACTCTATTGTGAAAGGTACTTGAGAAAAGAAACTGCATAAAGATAGTGAACTAGGTCTTGAACCTTTCATAGCGAATGTTTTATCGGACTTACTGGCTAATCAGTGAACTAGGTCTTGAACTGTTAGCCGTTAGTGTAAGCCAAGTCAACAAGCTTCACACAGTGACTTTTCCAAATTAACTTTGGTTCTCGGTTGTATCCGTTTTGGCCCTGTACATTCTTGGTTTCAGAGAGTATCTTTAGGGAATAACAGCCTCCATAGAAATTCCGAAAGAGCCGACCCAACTCTATACTCACATAGGTGATGGACCTATTAAGAGTAGTCTACTCTACTCCACTTGTTTAGTAACAAGATATAGGCATCATTAAAAGCGTTAAGCTTATCCTTAATCCACTTGTAGAAAAGCACTTATGTGCACCTTAGGAATGGATTGGAGTCAAACTCCCAAGTGCTTACTTGCTGAGTCAATCATAACTAGTTTTTCCTCTTGAACTTAGTCCGTGGGATCTCCAGTCGCTAAGTGAGGTTTCCATTAAGCTGACTCGGTAAGGTTAGGCTTTTAAACCCATTCCCCTTGATGCGCAGTTTATACGCTCTCCACTTAAACCTTTAGTAAGCGGATCTGCTAAATTATCGTTTGACGAGATAATTTCATTTGAGAGCAACTGCTTTACTTGCTTACAGTGTAAGCAATATCGGGTCTAGTGCTATTCATCAAATACATTAGACTTCCGATATCTGAGAATACTCCAACTGGCGTATTTCAGTTCCTATATTCTTATGAAGGTGGACGTATGGGAGAAAAGGATTTGTATTCTCCTTTATCCCATGATCCTTGAATCTTTCTATCATCTTATCCACATAGTGAGATTGAGATAGACTGATTCCATCTGGTGTTCTGGTAATTTTATTCCTAAAATTACATCAGCAACCCCCAGATCCTTCATGTTAAAACTGTTGGATAACATTCTTTTAGTGGACTTAATAATTTTAATATTAGTCCCAAGTATCAACATGTCGTCTACATAAAGACAAACAATTATACATGCATTTCTAACTGTTTTAGTGTACACACACTTATCGCATTCATTGATAGTGAATCCATCTTTGATCATGATACTATCAAATTTCTCATGCCATTGTTTTGGAGCCTGCTTTAAACCGTATAAGGATTTTACCAATTTACACACATTGTGTTCTTGGCCCTTGACTTTAAATCCTTCAGGTTGCTCCATATATAGCTTTTCACTTAATTCACCATTTAAGAATGCAGTCTTGACATCCATTTGATGATATCTAAGTTCTGCAATACTGCAATTGCAATTAGCATCCGAATGGACGTTATTCTTGTTATTGGTGAATAAGTATCGAAGTAGTCAAGTCCTTCTTTTTGTCGATAACCATTGGCTACTAATCTAGCCTTGTACTTATCGATAGATCCATCGGGTTTTAATTTTCGTTTGAAAATCCACTTACACCAATTGGTTTACTGCCAGGAGGCAAGTTTACCAATTCCCAAGTATGATTACTTAGTATGGATTCTATTTCGCTATTTATAGCTTCTTTCCACATTTGTGCTTCTGGGGTTGACATAGCCTCTTTAAATGTTTGAGGCTCGCTCTCAATAGCGTATGCTATGAAATCTGGACCAAAAAATTTTGAGATTCTAGATCTCTGACTTCTTCTTGGTTCAGTTTCCGCATTAACAATTGGTTCCTCGGGGCTTTCGTCCCTGAACGCCATCTCGTGTGTTCTTTTCCCAGAAGTCTTATCTGCTTTCAGTTTGTACGGAAAGATGTCTTCAAAGAACACAGCATCTCTAGATTCGATAATCATGTTTACATGAATATCTGGTATCTCTGATTTATGAATCAGAAATCTGTAGGCACTACTATTCAAGGCATAGCCTATGAATATGCAGTCCATAATTTTTGCTCCCAACTTAGTCTTTTTAGGTAATGGTGCTAGCATCTTTACTAGGCACCCCCACATTTTGAGGTAATCGTAGGAAGGTGTCCTTCCATGCCATAACTCGAATGGTATAAGACCAAATTTCTTGTGGGGTACTCTACTTAGAATATAATTTGCAGTTAATAGAGCTTCCCCCCACAAGTTTTACGGAGCTCCAGAACTTACGAGCATGGAATTAACCATCTCCTTCAAAGTTCTGTTCTTCCGTTCAGCAATTCCATTCTGCTGAGGAGTGTATGGTGCTGTAGTTTGATGGATTATACCAAAACTAGCACATAACTCACTAAAATCATTTGATTCATATTCTCCGCCTCTATCGGGTTTTAGAATCTTGATTTTCTTGTTGAGTTGATTCTCAACTTCGGCTTTATATGTTATAAACATATTTATGCCTCATCCTTACTGTTTAAAAGATACACATAACAGTATCTTGTACAGTCATCAATAAAAGTAATAAAATACTTTTCCTGCCTCTAGTTGGCATAAACTTCAAGTCACACAAATCGCTATGAATTAACCCTAAGGTTCTGTATTTTGATCAATTGAGTGAAATGAATTTTTTGCCAACTTGGTCTCAACACAATCTCACACTTGCGAATTTCTTCCAAGTTGAGTTTAGGAATATATCCCAGATTAGACAAGTTTTTCAAAGACTTGTAATTTACATGCCCTAATCTAGCATGCCACAAAATAGGAGACTCAAGTAAATAAACAGAAGAATTTCTTTTATTTATAAGCTTCGGGTACAAATACACGGACTTTTGTCCACCATTGCAACATTGTCTTTAAAAAGACCATCAACAAGATTCTTGTTCTACTTGAGATGGCTGCGACATTCATTCGCCTTATGCCCCTCTTTGTTGCAGATGTAGCAGGTTCCCTTGAAGCGCATGTTCTTGCCTTCTTGGACCTTGCCCTTGTACCCCTGGGAAGTCTTCTTCCGCTTTAAGCCTTTGGAAGTAGACGCTTTCCCCTTTGAGTCTTCGATCACATTGGCTTTTGCTTCGTAGGAGTTCTTACTGCTCCTTTTCTCGGACTTTCTGTTGTCCTCCTCGATTCGAAGCCTCACAATGAGATCTTCCAACATCAACTCCTTTCACTTGTGCTTCAGGTAGTTCTTGAAATCTCTCCACGTAGGTGGGAGTTTCTCCACGATAGTAGCAACCTGAAAGGTTTCAGGTAGGATCATACCTTCGGCTTCTATCTCGTGCAAGATAAGTTGGAACTCTTGCACCTGACTGATTACAGTCTTGCTGTCCACCATTTTGTACTCCAGAAATCGTCCTACGACGAACTTCTTGGTACCAGCATCCTCAGTCTTGTACTTCTTGTCAAGACTAGCCCATAACTTCTTTGCCGTTATTATAGGACTGTAGACATTATAAAAAGAGTCATGCAGTCCATTTAAAACATAATTTCGGCAAAGGAAGTCACATTGAGTCCATGCATCAGTTGCAAGCTCTGGTGGATCTTCTTACAGGAATCTGGCCAGATGAAGAGTGGTCAAGTAGAAGAGCATCTTCTGTTGTCATCTCTTGAATTCTGTGCCATCAAATTTTCCTGGCTTCTCCGGCTTCGGGTTAGAAAGTGGAGTTGGCATCAAAGCTTGTAGCGGCATGTTTGGTGCCTTGCTAGAGCTATCTTGATTTGTCTCAGATATTTTCTGTAAGTTCAAGCAGAACAGAAGTAAGAAATGTTAATTGTCTTAAGATTGTTGGTTTCTGCTTAACAGGAATCAATCTGACAACTAATCAAGATCACTGAGATATCAACAATCTAATTGGCCAGGTCGGCAAATATCAGGTGGGAGGTCGTTCAATAGAACGTTCCTTAATTTAAGAACCACCTTTCAATTTCCTTCCTTGGTTAAACACCAATTAGACTGAATCTAAATCAGTCTCGATATATTGTAAAGTATATCCCCTGTATAAAGAACTTAATCCACTTATACAGTATTTGGAGTGAGGTACGCTTAGAGCGAATCTCCTTAAGACAATTACGTCCCCCGCACTGGTGCTAACGGGATAATGGACGCTGGTCTCCCAAGATACAACACTCCTTCACGGTATTCAACCAGTACCTTCACAGGATCGTTGAAGCAGCGGGACAAGGACAAATTTCGAATGAATATTTGCCTTTACTTTGGAGGAGCGACAACAATTCTATAAAGAATCTGTTGAATTTTCTGAGCCTTCTTTCAGAAGGAATTTTGTAGAATCTCCTTTGGAAGTTGCTTCGGAAACCGAATCTCCCACTTCTCATTAGAAGTTACTTCAGAACCTCACTTCCAGTTCTGAACGAAGAACTGGATGAAGAAGAACTTCAGTTTCAGAGTTCTGGATGAAGAAGAACTTCAGTTCCAGATTTGAACTCAGAGAGAGAGAGATTTCGTTTTGTGTTGGTGTGTCTTGAATTGAGAATTTGGAGCGCTATTTATAGCGCTCTAGGAGGGACCAACAGGTTCGAACCCAACGAAAGGATGCAACGGTTCGGTCTGAACTGTTGCAACCTTTGGCCGTCCATTGGTTCGCAACCTTTCCCGAACCCGAACTCAGACCCGGTGGTCCCGATCCCGGTCCGGCACCGGCGCCGGCGCATGCGCGCATGCACACATGTGCGGGTGGGCATAGATCCCTCCCAATCGCGCGCGAAAACTCCAAGTACCCAAAGGGCACGCCCTTTTTTCTCAATTTTCTTTATTTATACACCACAAACTTCCATCCTATGGCCAATGTGGGACTAAATGCTTTTAGCTACCTTTAGTCCCATTTTGACTTTGAATTAGGCAATCTTTGGACTTGAATATCTCATTCATTCGAAGTCAGAATTGAACATGTGAATATACTACGTTCATCCCCAATGGAAGGAGAAAACACTCCAACCATCATCCAGTTGATTCGATCAACGGATCTTGTCATAATTCAACTCGAAGATTCACATTTATATTCTTCAATTCCAACATCAACAACGGGGAACGCACATGACATTTGCAAGTCTTCCATTGCTCAAACTCACCTTGATCTCTTGTAAAAAAACATTAGGTTATTAAATATGAGAAAAAAATAAGTGCATGGTATTAACCTTAAAAGTTAGTGAAAAAGGCCATTTTTCCTGAAATAAGCCTTTTTCTTTTTTGTTGTTTTTTTCCCTTGGTTTGTAATCCTCGGCAAAACTTCAAGTGGTTCTCTGTCACTCGAGGAACTCCTCAAATGAAATCAAAGAAAAACACGAAACAAATTCTTATTCTTCCTCCAATTGTCATGTATTTTCAACTTTTTTCTGTGAATACAAATACAAGTATAAGAATTAGTCTATTTCTCTACAAGATTCGCCAGAATTTTTTGATTCTCTTGCAATTTTCTCTTCTAAGCAAAGCAAGTGTGTGAAGAGCTCGAGGAAACGTCATCTTCACGACTTGGAGATATTCTTCCAAGCAAATACATATATTTTGTCAAAATTAGATTGAAGTGGTTATAGAGATAAGAGAATAAAGATAATTTTACCTACAAAAAATATTAAAATTTAGATACTTGTAAATGTTATGGGGACATTTCTACTAAAAGAAGAGATTTAATTGTCAATTTTCATAACAGTGATTATTACTCACTGTTATTTTTCTGAAATATAAAAAGATTATTTATTATATGCCAAAATAGGGGAAAAAAGAAGTAAGTGGTTTAGGACAGAGTCGTTGTACCCATCTGCTCTGATCCAGATCCATGTATTGTTGTTGTTCGGCATTTAAAATAAAATAATAAAGAATA
Organism: Agave tequilana; assembly: GCA_038442645.1. Classification (NCBI taxonomy): domain Eukaryota; kingdom Viridiplantae; phylum Streptophyta; class Magnoliopsida; order Asparagales; family Asparagaceae; genus Agave; species Agave tequilana. The sequence continues at coordinate 54,193 of JAVJIF010022956.1, read as the reverse complement.
AGTGATTTGTTTCTCAGAATTGACAAACAAATGCATTCATAAATAAAAGAGAGAGATGTGGAGGTCCTCAAATAAAAATATTTAGCGCCAACTCATATAAATTAAAAAAAAAAAAATTTTGGCCCATGCAGGTCTCGAACCTGCGACCTTCGCGTTATTAGCACAACGCTCTAACCAACTGAGCTAATAGGCCTTGATGTATTTTTAAACTTATGTTTTGAAATCTATCTTGGTACTTAGATTCATGGAAACTCCATCTTCTTAAAGTTTGAGCATAATCTTAGCTCCTTTTTCTTAATTTCTTTCAATTTTAATTTGAAGAGCTTTGATTTCTCTTATAGCCCTTTCTTTGTTTGTGTTAGGTTCTTCTATCCTAGAATGCTTTGATACCTCAATAAGCGAGTTAACAATGAAGAACTCCCGTGCAAAAATGTCATCAACAAAGTCGATCTATATGAATCTGATGCTACTGATCTCATACATGTAGACTCGTTCTCTAATCTCACATTGCCGATGAATTTGACATTGATTCAACATTTTTTTTAGTGTTGTTCTATGGTTATGTAGCGAGACGTAGGGGGAGCTATAGGGAGAGAGAAGATAGAGGAGATAAGAAGAGTTTTTTAAACTCATCATAAAAAATAGCGCAGACACCGGAAGCCAAAAGGAGCGAGAACGACACTTATAGCAGGCCAGGAAAGAGCCCGTTCGACAGCCCTGTCGATCAGTGTGCACGACGTGCATATGCATGACCCGGTTGACTGCCCGGTCGACCGTGGCAAGTAAGCGGTCAACTGACGCGATTGATCGACTAAAAGGCATAACTCTCGGTTGTTCCCGGTGGACCGAGGACAGGGGTCGGTCGACCGGTCGGTCGACCGACATACGCGTTCTGTCACTCCTAAACGGATTCAGAATCCTTTCCCGTTTTGAGTCGAATCCAGTCGTGGTTTTCTAAATCCCTAGGACTCTGGTTATAAATAAGGATTAGAGCCCTCACGAATTGTATCCCACTGAAAATCTCCCTTGAAAATTCCTTGAAGTAAGGAGCAAGTTATAATTGATTGTTGAATCAATAAAATCACTCTCCCCCGTGCCCAAGGACGTAGGCAAATTGCTGAACCTCATTAAATAGTGTGTTGGTTTGCTTTCTTTCTTTTTTCTCTGTTCTTGATCATCTCGGTACTTCTCCGATTCGTTCATCTCCATTACTTGGGTTCCTCGCTGGTTGTTGCCTCGCGCGCAATAAGTGGTATCAAAGCATCCCAAGTTCGTCGTGGGATCGTCTGTCGATTCCTAGAGCATCAGTTGTTGTATGACAGAGATCGTGTGTCGATCTCGGAGCAGTAGTGAGACTGTTTGTAGGATCGTGTGTTGATTTCAAAACAACATTTGGATTGCTCGAGGAATCAAATTTAGAGAGTAGATCATTTCGGAAACTCTTTGAGAGTTTCTCTTTAAGGTAAAGATTCTAATTTTATCTAATTTGTTTAATCTAACTCTGTTATACTGTTTGAGGAATCAATTGAGAAGATGGCTGGAGATAGTACATCTACGGTGAAATTCGTGAATCCACATCCATTGAGGATTGATGTGTTGAAGTTCGATGTTAAGAACAACTTCGGTATGTGGAGATGTGAGGTAATGGATGCATTAATGGCGTCAAACCTCAAAGACACTTTACGATTGGAGAAAAAGCGCGAGACTACTACTGAAGAAGATTGGGACAAGATGAACCAAACAACGTGTGGCTTGATAAGGTCTTATTTGACACAAGATATCAAGTATCATGTGTTGCATGAAACATCTGCAAGGTAGTTGTGGGAGATCCTAGAGAAAAATATCTGACAAAAAGTATCGAATCGCGATTGCAGTTGAAGAGAAGGCTTTATCGTTTTCAGATGAAGAGAGGATGCTCTTACAGACCTAGTTAATGTAGATGTGAAAATCGATGAAGAGGATAAGGCGGTAATTTTATTGAATTCTCTTCCTAAAGAAGAATATGAGATCTTTACTCTTACCTTGACCTATGGAAGACAATCACTTAACTACAATGAGGTGTCTGCTGCTCTTGTGAATTATGAAGTAAGGAGGCATGACCGATTATTTTATTCTGAAAGCACAACAGTAGAGGCATTGGCGGTAAGAGGCAGAAGTTTCAATCGAAAGGGTAGAGGTGATCGGGAAGATCAAAGTCCAGATCAGGCTTCAAAGATTTGAAGAAGAACTAGTGCGTCTTATGCAACGAGTTAGGGCACTGGAAGGTTGATTTTCTGAAGGCCAAAGGTAAGAAGAAGGAGTTAAAGACCGAGACAAATCTCGCATAGGTGGTCAGTACTCACGCCATTACTTCTCTGGTGAATGAATTGGACTCAGACTCACCAGTATTTTCTTTCTCTGTTACTGCTCCCATTGCAAAGTAAGATCTATTGAAAGGCACCAAAACCTGCAAATTGGAGTTTTGTGAATATTGCATCATCAAAAAGAAGACCACGATGAAATTCATCACAACGACTCACTGCACCAAGGGGGTTCTGGATTATATTCACACTGATGTTTCGGGACCTACAATACAGTATCTATTGGAAGTAACCACAACTTTATGACTTTTATAGATGATTATTCTAGGTGATGATGGGTGAAAAACACCTAGGGGGTGAATAGGTGTTAATGCTAATCTAATGATCTTTTTAAACAAGTATGAATGTATGATGCAACCGGTCACTCAAAATAAGAAATTGAAGCCAAATTCCCCATGAAGCGCTCTAGAACTTCTCCTCCTTGATCCTCTAGATTATGAGTTGAAGCGTGTAATTGCTTTCTTGTTGAGATGAGTAAAGACCGAAAGTGCAAGTAATGAAATGGGTGCAATAATGAAGTGCAAACAAGAGATAGCACAAGATAGAAATATAAAGCAATGAAAAAGCAATAAGGAAGCCAATCACAAATACAAGGAATTTGTTTTGAGGTTCGAACCACTGCTCTACGTCCTCACCTCCACCACTGTGAAGGATTTCCACTAAATCCGCAAACCGAATTACAAGAGGTCTACAGAAGACCGGAGTACCGAACTCCCACCAATCCAATCCTCTACACAAGAGGGATATCAACACAAAGAAGTACAAGTAACTAGGTGATCTAAAGACCACAAACTTCTCTCTTACAACTCCTTATAGAATGGGAATAATTTTTGGCTCAAGAAGTGAAGTGAGAAAAATTCAGTTGTAAAGAAAGTAAAGAAAGCTTGAAAACCATTGAAAAACTTTAACAAAGAATGCACTTAGGAAGTGAGAGCTTTGAAAACTTTTCTTTTCTTTAGAAACTCAAAACAATAGGGATTTTTTCTTGAATTTAACAAGGGACCAATGCCATCTATTTATAGGGATTACAAGAGATCTAATCATCATATAAACTAGGTTAATAGGTCAGGTAATAGCCTCAGGAAATTCAGAAATAGTTGAAAGATATATCAACATCAAATCTAGAAAACAGTTTTCAATAAACTAGCCGTTGGGGCTGCTGGAGGCTGTCGGTCAACTGGCCCGGTCGACTGGCAGTCTATCTGGCAAACTAGCCGTTGGTCGACCGAAGGCTAAACAAAAAACATTTATTTGTTCTGTCGGTCGATTGGCCCGGTCGACCGACAAAACCCTAGAGCAAGGGTCAATCAGTCGGTCGACCGGTCCGGTCGAGCGGCAGACGTGCACAAATGTGCACACCAATGCCACAAGGCCGATCGACCGGTGCGGTCGACCGATCAGGCCTGAAATAGATCCGGTCGACCGCCCGGTCGACCGTTGGGCCTGAAATAGTATTATTATGGGAAAAATTTTAAACTTTGAAGAATATTTAAAATATTTTTAAATGGCTAGATGATTAAGTATCATGCTATAAGGGATGGTATAAATGATATAAACTAAATGAAAATATAAAATATTTAGAGACATGTATATCAATCAAGACATACACCTAATCCAACTAACCAAAACAAAAACCGTATTTTGACAAATGAAAAGTGTGTGTGTGTGTGTGTGTGTGCTTTCTTGAGCCAACTTATCATAACCTCATTCTTTAACAAACTAGTTCTTACAAAGATTCCAGGTGACTATAAGATCTTCAAATTAGGGCTTCTTCATATGCAAGCTTGAATCCTTGATCCCGAATTGAGTCAACTTGAGTCAAAAATACCTTCCTTTATGGAAGAAGAAATCTTGAATCCTTAGAACCCTGAACACACTTAAACACTAAAATATGATTAGTATAAATAACTATATATATTTTGTACTCATCAAAACTCAACAACCGGGTGATTGTAACCTTGGGCCAACATGATGGGTACATACCATGAAGCATAAAGGGAAGTCCTAGAATTGTTTGTGAGGTGAAAGAAAAATATGGAGAAAAGCACTAGAAGGACGATCAAGGTGCTCCAATCAGATAACGGAGGTGTGTATAAGAGTGAACCTTTCCTGAAGCTAAACCGTGATGATGGCATAGAAAGGCACTTCATAGTAAGAGAAATACCATAACAAAATAGGGTAGCCGAAAGGATGAACAAGACTTTGCTAGAGAAGATCCGATATATGTTATCTAATGCAGGATTATCAAAGAATTTTGGGCTGAGGCTTTGGCATATGCTTGCTATCTCATTAACAGGTTGCCTTCGTCTGCGATAGGAGATAAAACTCCTCTGAAAGTTTGGTCAGGGAAAATTGCTCAGGATTATGATTCGCTAAGGGTCATGTTAAGGAGGGCAAGTTAGACACAAGAGCGAAAAAAGGTATGTCCATAGGATTTAAGAAAGGAGTAAAAGGCTATAAAGATTTGGGATCCTAAAGACAAGAAGTTTATTCTCAGCAAAGATGTCACGTTTGATGAGGCTTCAATATTGAAGCCTACAATCTCTCAGCAGGTGGAGATTGAGAAGACCAAAAGGATATCACAGCAGGTAGAGAGTGATGCTACTTTATCATCTCTAGAAAGATCAGTATCATTAGAGATCATGCCCACAATGACACATGGTAGTGATCATGTAGTCGATTAGGATACTAATGATGATGAGGATCAAGAACAGGCTACAGGTGATGTTCATGAATCCATTGCAGTTGGAAGAACTAGAACAAATTCATGTAAGCCTAGTTGGCTCACTACAGATATGATTGTGACCTATGCTCTCTCAGTTGTTGAAAGAGGCGATTTCGTTAACATATAGGGAAGCTGAAATAAGTTCAGAGGCCAAGATGTGGAAGGATGCCATGGTAGAAGAGATGAGTTATCTATACAAGAACGACACTTAGGAATTGACAGAGTTGTCCAAGGGAAAGAAGGCAATTGGTTATAAGTGGGTATATACAAAGAAACAAGAATCTCTCAAAGATGATATTGTACGCTATAAAGCCAGATTGGTAGCTAAAGACTACGCACAGTGAGAAGACATTGACTACAATAAGGTATTCTCACCTGTTGTAAAGCACTCATCAATTTGGATTTTGCTGGTGCGGGTAGCACGGCATGGGTTGGATCTTGACCAGCTCGATGTGAAGATCGCCTTTCTCCATGGTGATCTTGATGAGGAGATCTATATGTCTCAGGCGATGGGGTTTAAAACTACAGGAAAGGAGAATATAGTATGCAAGCTGAAGAAAATTGCTATATGGATTAAAGCAGTCTCCTAAGCAGTGGTTCAAGTGTTTTGATAGCTTCCTAAGAGGAAAAAAGTACACACGTAGCATATTACCCATGTGTGTATTACAATAAGCTACCCGGTGGAGAGTACATCTACCTACTTTTGTATGTAGACGATATGCTCATCGCTTCTAAGAGCAAATCCACAATAGATAAATTAAAGAAAGACTTGTCTTCTGAGTTTGAGATGAAGAATCTTGGTGAAGTGAAGAAGGTGCTAAGTATGAAGATTGAGCGAGATTGAAGGAATGGCAAGATTAGCTTAACACAAAAGGGGTATTTATAGAAGGTACTTCAGAGGTTCAACATCAACGGTGATACAAAATCTGTAAGTATACCATTAGCTCCTCATTTCAAATTAAAAGTCATTATGTCTCTTACTATTGTTGAAGAACGTGATGACATGACTCGCGTGCCATATGCTAGCACAGTTGGTAGTATAATGTCTGCAATGGTGTGTACAAGGCCTGGTTTGTCACAAGCTGTCTCAAAGATTTGTAGATACCAGCAATAGGGTCATTGGGAGGCAGTAAAGTGGGTTCTATAGTAAATCAAGGATACTATAGATGTTGGTTTAGTATTCGAGAATGATTCTATGAGTAAACAGGAGTGTGTCAGATATGTTGATTCTGACTATGCAGGAGACCTCGACAAACGGCCGATCTACAAAGGGCTATGTGTTTACATTATCCCAAGCACCGGTGAGTTGGCGTTCTATTCTGCAGTCCACCGTTACATTATCTACTACAGAGGTCGAGTACATGGCCATGATGAAGGCTATGAAAGAAGTAATATGGCTTCAGGGTTACTCAGTAACTTGGGATTGATCAGGATCTATTGAAGATCAACTGTGATAGCATGAGTACTATCTATTTGGTAAAGAACTAGGTGTATCATGCAAGGATGAAACATATTGACATCAGCTTTCACTTTATTCGGGAGAGATGAAGGTGACATTGAGTTACTAAAGGTTCACACAAAGGAGAATCCCGCTAATATGCTTACAAGGTGGTATCAGGAATGAAATTTACATGTAAAGAGACGCTCCTTATCATTCCAGTTTTTTAAGCTCGGTGGAGCTCGTTTCAATGAACTACGAATGGTTTGATCCCTTAGGCAGGGTACATAACCAGTCATATAGGTGCAGTCCCCTTCGAGTCGACATGTACTGTGTTGAGTTCGGCTCAGATTTGAGAAATCTTTACCGAAGTGGGGAGTTATTGGGAGAGAGAGGAGATAAAAGCTTGATGGAAGAGTTTTTTAACTCATCGAAAGAGATAGTTCAGAGATCAGAGTCCAAAGGGAGTGAGAACGCAGTCCATATACAGCCAGAACAGAGATCGGTTGACCGGCATGCAAGCGTGCAGCAGTTCGACCGCCCGATCGACTGAAGGAAGGAATGATTGACCAAGCGGTCGACCGAATGGCACGAGCCAAGTCTATGTTGACGTTGGTCGATCGGCCGGTCGACCGAAGGAAGGGTTGGTCGACCGAGCGATCGACCGACAAACAGATCTGCTGGTTTTATTGTGATTCAAATTTCATTTCCGATCAAGAGTCGAATACAATTATGGTTTTCTAAAGCTCTAGGACTCTCTGGTTATAAATTAAGAGGTATAACCTCCATAAATTGTAACTTGTAATTGATTATTGAATCAATAAGATCTTTCTCCCTCTTGCCCCGAGGACGTAGGCAAATTGTCAAACCTTGTTAAATATTGTGTTTGGCTCTCTCTTATTTAATTGTTCTTATCTTTGGGGTACTTTTCTGGTGCATCTCTCTATTGATTGGATTTTCTCATTGGTTGTTACCCTGGCACGCGCAACAACTGGGACATCTGGTGAGATCACCTAACAATGAAGACTTGCCCTCGCTTAATGACGATCCTCACGAGATGAATCATGAGGAACGCAGCCCCCACTACTCTCCGGTGAGCAAGAGCGCACGCTTCCACATCATCAATAATTTTAGTAGTTATATTAATTTAGGTCTCATCGTGCTTGCCCTAATCGAGTACAATGTCGCTGATCTGGAATGCTACACCCAGTTGTGATCCAATAGCACAACAAAGAAGCAGTAAGAAGAATATACAGTTGAAGAAACTGAATTGTATATATTATTAATGAAGACAATATTTGAATATATAGTCATTACAATTGATTGATGACGGATAGAGTGGAAATCTCAAGTTGAAAAAGTAAATTAAGTGAAACCATCGGGCAGCTTGTCCAATAAACTATTACATCACGTTTGAGGCCACAGATGAAGATACCAACTATGTCGGCACTTAACAAGCGAAGGGGGGTGAGAAGATGCTTGGAGGAAGAAAAACAATAGTGGAGATATTCGGGCGCAAACCCAAATATGAAGTAACTCTTGTTTAGATGCCTTTAGGTTTTTTCGCATTCTGCCTAATGTTAGAAATGAATTAGTATCAGTACGTTGTTCATTTGCTATGCTTCTCTAGATCAATTTTTTTGTAAGGCTTATTTCCTAAATACCCTATTAATTTTTTATGATTTTCCACAAAATCGCCTAAACTTAAGAATCTCAAAATATCCCCTTAAACAATATGTTACCCAGTTTCCCCCTGTAACGTCATTAATGGGCATGTGAAATGACCCATTTATCCTTGGCCCTCAAACAGTTAAAACAAATTCTTATTTGTTTTTTTACCCTCCAAAACCCCTCACCACCTACCCAACCCCTTTCTTCTTTCTTTCCAGAAGTATCTAAATTTCCCGTCTCCTCCGTTGATCACCTCAAGAACGTCGAGGATGTCTGTCATCCGGCCAGAAAGCGCAGATTGGGGTAAGTAGATCTAGGATTTTTTTTTGGGTCGATGTGTTTTTTTGAGTAGAGAGATTTATCTAGGAATTTTTTTTTGAGTCGATGGGTTGAGAAATTTGGTTTTTTTTTTACTTGATTGGATGAAATGTTTTTAGTAGAGAAATTGATCTAATGTGTTTCCCTTGCACAAAAGAAGCGGATGACTGGAGAGAAGAATTGGACTTGGTGGGAAGAGGTAACATAGGAGTATGAAAATTGGGGCAAGAGGAGCATAATTGGGGCTGAGTAAAGATTGAAGGCTATCAAAGTGAGTTTTTCTTTGCCCTCAACATTGTCTTCAATTTTTGGCCCATAACAATGTATCTTTATTTTATATGAGAATCACTTTGAGTTTGAAATGTGTGTAGTTTGAATTTTTCTGTGTGGAATGATCGGTCACTGATATTGCACATTTATTATCACATTCTCATATTTATTTATATAATAAACTCTATTTTAAATCCTATTTATTGTCTAATTTATATACAGACCCATTACTAAGGGAGAGGAAAGAGAAATGAGTCCAAAAACCCATCAAAATTCTAATTTAATTCAAAACTAATTCAAATCAAAGATAAGGTCAAATTAGGGCAAATCAGAGAAGATAAAACCAGTTGAACAAGTGGTTAAAATAAGATCTTTACAAATCAATTGGTTAAAGCCAAAGATCAAAAGAGGTTTGGTCAAATTCAGGACTAAAAACTGCAAATTCGGCAAGAGATAAAGTCATATCGTGAAACCAGGGAGTACCACCCACCAGGTGTGGCCACCTAGCCACACCCTTGCCGTGAAAATGTGGCAAAAGCTGCGTTTCCATAGCTTGGTTAGGGTTGTTGGGGGAGCGTTTGCTCCCCCTATCTTCGTACGCTCTCTCCTGTTTGGTTTTCACCTATAAATACTGGATTTTCAGAGACTACATGGAAGGATCAAGTAGAAATAGATTCCTAGGTCAGTTTTTCATTCTTTTTAGTACATGTTTCTATTTTTTATTTTATGTAAGTTTTACTTTTCTTTATGTAACTGAGAGGAGAGACGAGTTTCATGGAGGAATGAGAGCAAGCTTGTACTGAGGGAGACACTGGTGTAAGTAAGTCTTTTTTTCATTGTAATTTGAATCGAATCAAAATTTCTTTTTCTTCTTTACTCTTGTTTTCGTTTACTCTCCTCTGATGTGTTGCAATCCAAATGAATCCAATAGCCTCGAGACTGCTTCGCCATTGCAAGTGCTCTTGATGGCCTATGGTGATGAACAACCATTCTTTTGTTAATTTAGCTTTTCCTTTTATTCATAGTGCAGATTAGGAATGGGGAAGATCCTACACGCCATGCTTGATCTCCTTCAAAGATTAGGTAAGTCGTAACTAAGAATCCAAGTTATATGAGCACTGAAGAGTGATCGGCAAAAAGCAAGTACTAAAATGAGAGAAGGAAGTGTGGGTTGATGTTACTGCTTTTGTGATTCTTTCCGTAGTAGCGAAATGGCTATACGGGTCGTATCCACAAGGAGGGAGAGCGATAGAAGCTTGATGCGGCTTTCAAAGTTCAAGAAGAAAGAAAGTTCTTGTTTCCAAATAAAGAATTTGAAAAGTGAAAACAAGTATTTTTAGAAATTGTTGGAAAATGTTTGGTGGTTTGTAAAAGTGATCTTTTTCTTAGTTGTAAAGATGCATGGCTAACTTTCTACTAAGTGCTCCTACTAACTTCTAACTTTTGAAGATAGCCTCACGATGGATCATAGGAAAACACGACACTTGTGCATTGGAACTAATCACGTGGAAATCGAGTGAGAGTTCATCCTATAACTTAACCTTACACGGCAAAAACTCGGACATTCCCATATCAAGATCCGATAGAAGGCGAGAATAAGGGAAGACTCGAGTGCACTATTGGTATCGGCAAAGTTAAAAGGAAAAAGAGTCTAACAAGTAAAACACAACTCATAGATCATCAAAACGAATTAAGTATGAAATATAAGAAAGTTGATACTTGTAGATAAATTAGAGTTAGAACCCTCATCTTAAGATGCCATAGCTCTCATTTGCACAAGGCTTGTTTGGCACTATTGATTCATACGGGTTATCAAACAAGTGTTAGAAATTAGTGGGTTAGTAGTTAGTTAGCCATGCTATGGAAAAGTTAGTTAGCCATCAAGGTAAAAGAAACAACAAAGAAAAAGGGGTAAAAGGGAAAGGGGGAGTTACACTACAACAAAGAAGTAAAAGTAAATGCAAAGACAAGTAAATGAAAGAAGGAAGAGAAGTAGTACTTGTATTATCTTGTCACCCTTCAAATACAACTCTTTACACACTCTCTCTCTCTTTCTCTTTAATGGCTAAGACCTAAAACTAGAAGAAGAACAACAACAACTACAACAAACTAAAACAAGATTACAAATTTTTGCCAAAATTCCAATCTCCCCTCACTGAAGACCCCAGGGGGGGTATTTATAGGTACCAGGGCAAAGGGGAGCCTGGGGACAGGATGTGACCCGAAGCGGAGCGCGCGGCGCCGCAGTATTGCCGCGTTTCCGCGGCAATACTTTGGCGGCGCGCGCGGCGCCGCCTGCTGCGCGCCGCCTGGTTGTCCCCTGTCAGTTCTGATGCCCGGTTTTGTCTTTTCCGCCCCTGATTTGAGCAGATTCACCTCTCTAGGTCAATGGCTATCTTTAATAGGCTTTAATCACCATTAAATGGTGATTTTAGGGTCTTCTTCTCCATTGCACACCATGGACTTAGAATGAAGCAAGTAAGGGATTATTAGCAGAATTTATTTATCAATTAAATGTGAGATGTGATGAAAATTATGCAAAATTAGGGACTAATCACACCCCCACACTTATCTTTTTGCTCGTCCGGAGCAAAACAAAAACCTAAGAAAATTATTACACCACTTTCGCAGGTGACGCGATTGCACTGAGCATGTGCAACAAGCCGTTAAACCTCTAAGTTCCCCTTAGAGGAGGAGTTTTGTCTCCTGAAGGTTTTCAGCGGATTACACCCACAAAATCCATTAAGTAAAGAAAAGAAATTAGTTGTTAGAAATTTATATATATATATATATATATATATATATATATATATATATATATATATATATATATATATATATATATATATATATATATATATGAAAAAGAACTTTCAATCATCTAAATAAAAATGACCGAATGATGTAAGAATTAGGTTTAACCCTCATAAGTCCTCTTATATTTTAGCCTTCATAAAAGAAGAAATTATGGTTTTTCTTTAAATTTAGAAAGGATATTGTACTTCTAACTCATTCTTTTATTTTGCTTTAGATAGATATGCATACTGTGTAAGTGTGATGTGCTTGGGATTTTTCAACTCAACTTTGAATATTATTTTATTAGTATTTACTTATTATTCCTGGTTCCATTAGGCTTTCTACTTCACTTATGTAGCACATATCAAACCGATGACTCCCAAACCAGATGGTCTTAGGGCACCAGGTGAAAAAATACCCTTCAGGTCAAATATGCAAGTGGAGTAGGCCACGAAATCAAGATTTATTTATAATAATTTTTTTTTGGCGTGAGTAATTATGCTTCTTGAGGCACAATTATCCAGCCTTTTCTTTTCTCTTTTTTTTTTGGCGTGAATAATCATGCTTCTTGAGGCACAATTATCCAGCATTTTTTTTCAAAAGTTGTGTCTCTAAATCCCAAGCATGTGTGTGCGAATTATGCATATTCTACTAAGGCTAAATAAAAGGTATGAGTTATTTTCCTTATCCCTCCTATCTTTTTAGTCAAACCATTCTTTCTTGTTTACTTAGGCAAAAATAAAGATTTATTACTAAGGTTCCCGTAATTCCTACAGTCTTTTGGTATTTTTATAAAATGTATGAAATTTCTTTTCATTTTCATTTTTTTTGTTTTTGTTTTTGTTTTTTTTTTTTTGGAAGAAGGAAGAAAAAGGAAAAGTGTTAGCACCCCCCCACACCTATTTAATGCATTGTCCTCAATGAATGCAGATGGAAATGCAAATACAATAAATAGGGGAAGGAATGATGTTACCGTCTTTGTGGACTCGGGCCGACCAAGTGCGAAAAGGCTAAAGAAATGTCAAAAAGAATGTACAAGGGTAAGTATATAAACATTTTTTTTTTTTTTTGTTGGGGTTAGGTGTATGATGGGGCAAAAAGAGTGAGCACACTATCATCTGGAATCATCGGCTCAGTGGTCAAGAATGGCTTCAGTCTTTGCCCATTCACTTTAAATTCCGTGTTATTTTTAGGGTCTGCAATGAGCACAGCACCGTGTGGAAAAACGGTGCGCACGATGAATGGTCCCGACCAACGAGTTTTTAGTTTCCCCGCGAAAATATGAAGCCTAGAATTGTACAGCAGAACCCTATCTCCCGGTGCAAAGGTTTTTCGGGTTATGATCTGGTCATGAAAAAGTTTGGTTCTGCTCTTCGTGATTCGTGCATTCTCATAAGCTTCATTTTGTATTTCCTCTAATTCAGAAATCTGCAGTTTCCTAAGTTCACCGCCCTTGGTCAGGTCAAAGTTGAGTTGCTTAATTGCCCAGAGGGCCCGGTGTTCTAATTCTACTGGCAGATGACAGGCTTTTCCAAACACGAGTCTGTAAGGAGACATCCCCAGAACTGTCTTAAATGCGGTGCGGTAAGCCCACAATGCATCATTGAGCTTAACCGACCAATCCTTTCTGTTCTGACCAACAGTCTTTTCCAGAATGAGCTTGATCTGTCGGTTTGTGACTTCGACCTGCCCATTTGTCTGGGGATGATACGGGGTTGATAACTTGTGATTGATGGAATATTTTCACATTAGAGCTTCAAAAACTCTATTGCAAAAATGTGATCCGTTATCACTAATTATCGCTCTCGGGGTGCCAAACCGGGAGAAGATGTTTTCTTTGAGAAATTTGACAACCACTTTGTTGTCATTCGTCTTGGTTGGCACGGCTTCTACCCACTTAGAGACATAATCTACAGCAACCAAAATGAATTGGTTGCCGAAGGAGTTGGGGAATGGCCCCATGAAATCGATACCCCAAACATCAAAAATTTCAACCTCAAGGATCGGGTTTAGGGGCATCATGTCTCTTCTAGAAATTTTCCCGATTTTCTGACAATTTGCACATGACTTGCAAAAATGATATGAATCCTTAAACAAAGTGGGCCAGTAGAACCCACTTTGTAGAACCTTCTCTGCAGTCTTGCGGGGACCAAAGTGTCCTCCGCATGCAAGGTCATGGCAAAAGCTGAGCACACTCCTCTGTTCCTCCTCGGGTATGCATCGTCTAATTATTTGGTCTGGACAATACTTAAAAAGATACGGTTCTTCCCAGAAGAAATACCGTACTTGGGCAAAGAAGCGGTATTGGTCTTGCTTTGTCCAGTCAGCGGGTAATTGTCCTGTGGCCAGGTAATTAACGATGTCAGCATACCAGGGTTCCTTAAGAATGACTAGGATGTGCTCATCAGGGAAATCCTCATTGATCGGAGCTCGGATGGTTGGTGCATTCGGAATTCGCGAGAGATGATCAGCGACCACATTTTCTATACCTCTTTTATCCCTGATTTCTAAGTCAAATTCTTGAAGCAAAAGGATCCACCGAATCAGTCGGGCTTTTGCTTCCTTCTTAGTCATGAGGTATTTCAAAGCTGAGTGATCCGTGAAAATCACTGTTTTTGAACCTAACAAATAGGGCCGGAATTTTTCTAACGCAAAGACAATGGCCAAGAATTCCTTCTCAGTCGTTGTATAGTTCTGTTGGGCGTCATTCAAGGTCCTACTCGAATAGTAAATCACGTGCTGCCTATTATTGATGCGCTGTCCTAGGACAGTGCCAATAGCAGAATCAGATGCATCACACATGATTTCAAATGGCTGGGCCCAATTAGGAGCAGAAATGATAGGTGCAGAAATCAGTTCTTGCTTAAGCTTCCCCCATGACTTGAAACATTCCTCGTTGAAATCAAAGGGCACGTCCTTAGCGAGCAGGTTAGTTAGGGCCTAGCAATTTTGCTAAAGTCCTTAATGAACCGTCGATAGAACCCAGCATGCCCTAAAAAGGATCTAATATCCTTGATGCTTTTGGGGGGTGGAAGCTTAGCAATTACTTCAACCTTAGCCTTATCTACTTCTATGCCTCTCCTCGAAATCTCATGGCCCAAGACAATCCCTTGTCTCACCATAAAGTGACATTTTTCCCAGTTTAGAGTTAGGTTTTTCTCAATGCATCTCTGTAGCACTGACTCTAAGTGATGAAGACATTGATCAAATGAATCTCCATAGATGGAGAAATCATCCATGAAAATCTCAAGAAAACGTTCCACCATATCAGAGAACAAACTAAGCATGCACCGTTGGAACGTTGCAGGAGCATTGCACAATCCAAAAGGCATGCGCCTATAAGCAAAGGTTCTGAACGGGCAGGTGAACGTCGTCTTTTCCTGGTCTTCTGCAGCAATGGGGATTTGATTGTATCCCGAGTACCCATCCAGAAAGCAGTAGTACTCATGTCCAGCCAAACGCTCTAGCATTTGGTCGATGAAGGGTAGCGGGAAGTGCTCTTTACGAGTAGCAGCATTCAACTTCCTATAGTCGATACAAACACGAACCTTGGTAGGCAGTCTTGTTTGTACCAACTCTTTTTCCTCATTTTCTACTACAGTAAAGCCAGCCTTCTTTGGGACCGCATGAACAGGGCTAAACCATTGGCTATCAGAAATG
Organism: Agave tequilana; assembly: GCA_038442645.1. NCBI lineage: Eukaryota > Viridiplantae > Streptophyta > Magnoliopsida > Asparagales > Asparagaceae > Agave > Agave tequilana. The sequence continues at coordinate 38,955 of JAVJIF010022956.1, read as the reverse complement.
GGATAAATGATCCCATTATCTAATAGTTTCAGAATTTCAGCCTTCACTGCCTCTTGCATGAGAGGGTTAAGCCTACGTTGTGGGTCCCTCCTAGGGATTGCTTCATCGATTAAATGAATCCTGTGTTGCACTATGGCTGGACTTATTCCCTTAATGTCCTTCACTGTCCATCCAATGGCTTCCTTATGTCTTTCCAGAATAGACATTAAGCTGTCCTCTTGTTGCTCAGTCAGGTGGGATGCTATGATGACTGGCAAGGTGTCCTTTCCGCCCAGGTAGGCGTACTTGAGATGTTCAGGCAGGGCTTTCAGCTCTAGGGAAGGTGTTGCTTCATTGGAGGGAGTCTCTGGGCTTTCGATCCTAAGATGGGGTACACTGGGGCTTGATGCCCAATCCACTGCTGAATCTACGATCTGGTCTAAATTGAATTCCTCATCCCCCAGATCGAACTCTGCCTCAGCTTCTATCTCCATGCATTCCTCATGCTCACTCGTCAGGTTTTCAATAGAATTGACCTCAAACGTCTGATCATTCACATCCCTAGGTTGTCTTCCAAGATTGAAGACATTGACTTCCTTCGTCATGTCTCCGAAAGTTAATCGCATGGACCCGTTCCTACAGTTGATTATGGCGTTGGCTGTAGCAAGGAATGGGCGTCCTAAGATGACGGGAGTCTGAGACCTAAGATTGGACACAGGTTGGATCTCGAGCACAATGAAGTCAACGGGGTAAATGAAATCCCCGACCCGGATGAGGACGTCTGTGATTTCCCCTTTCGGGATCTTCACAGAACGGTCGGCTAGCTGAATGGTGACTCGAGTTGGGCTTAGCTCACCCAACCCAAGTTGTTGGTATACCGAGAGAGGTAGCAAGTTGATACTTGCTCCCAGGTCAAGAAGCGCTCTACTTATTTCAGTCTGTCCTATGGTGCAGGAAATGGTGGGACATCCGGGATCCTTGTATTTCACCGGAATGGGACCAGACAGAATTTCGCTTATGTTAGTGGCCAAGAACACTTTCTTGGGCACATTGGTCTTTCTCTTCTTAGTACACATATCCTTCAGGAATTTGGCATAAGCCGGGACTTGTTGGATAGCGTCAAGAAGTGGCACATTCAATTTGACCTGGTGGAACATCTCTAGCATTTTCTCCATGTGCATGTTTTTATTGTTGTTCCTAAGCCTATTGGGAAAGGGTGCTACAGGCTTACGAACTTGTTCAGCAGCTTTGTCCTCATCAGATGTTTGTGGAGCGGACTGGGAGGAACTAGCAGAGGTGGAGGCTTGAGTGGGATCAGGATGGACTGGACTCTTCTGCTGGTAGACCTGGTTATCTACCTTCTTTCCAGATCTCAGTGTGTGAACAGCATTACACTGGTTAACTGATGGATCCTGGACTTCATATGCTTGGTTGGAGGTTTTTGGGTTAACTAATGGCTGACTAGGCAAAGTACCCTTAGGTCTTTCACTTAGGGAGCTAGCTAACTGGCTCATCTGCAATTCCAACCTTGATATGGCCTGTGAATGACTATTCAGGGTCTGTCCCTGGTTCTGTATGAAGGCAGCTTGGGACTTAATGAAAGCCTCTATGCTCTCCTCCAATTTACTGATTTTCTTTTCCATTGGAGAGCTTTGGGAGGAGGAAGAAGGGGCTTGACTGGGAAAAGGTGGTGGAGGAGCAGGATGGTGAAAGTTGTTGGAAAAATTAGGCCTGGGAGGATTGTTTGGGGCCCAGGAGAAATTTGGGTGATTCCTCCAGCCGGGATTGTAGGTCTGCGAGTAGGGGTTGTGAGGCGGCCGTGAGTAAGTCGCGTTCATGTGTTCCGGTGGCATTTGTTGGGCATGGAAAACAGGGCACTCTTCAAAGACATGGTTCGGTGCCTGACAATATGAACAACCCAGATTGTGAATCGGTGGTGGGTTGATCTGGTTGACACTAGCAGGCTCTTTTGTTTCCAGAGCCTCTATCCTTCCCATCAGGGTAGCAATCTTAGCCTCGGCAGCTATGGATGATTCTAGGGATAGGAGCCCTCCTCTTGAAGCTATAGATTGTGAATTCCTAGGTTTTTCCGAGGCTGGCTCCCATTGCAGGTTTTTCTCCGCTAAATCCTCAAACAAATCCCAACCCTGATTCTCATCCTTCTGCAAGAACCCTCCCTGACACATCGTTTCTAACAGGGTCTTAGTCTGATAATCTAGACCATCGTAGAGAATCTGGCACTGACGCCATTTCTCCACGCCATGATGAGGGCACTGAGCGAGGAGATCTTTGAATCGCTCAAAGTATCTCCAAAATGGTTCGCTCGGGTCTTACTTAAACTGCATGATGTTCTTCCTAATGAGGGCAGTTTTGTGAATTGGGTAAAATTTCTTCAAGAAAGCCTTGACGAAATCATCCCACGTCGTGACTGAATCTGCTGCCAAACTGTACAACCACTTCTTAGCTAGGTCCTTTAGGGAAAAAGGGATGAAACGTAACCTAACGGCATCGTCTCCTAGCTGGGGTATTCGCATCATAAGGCATACTTCTTCAAATTCCCTAACAAAGAAGTATGCGTCCTCTGATTCTAAACCATGAAATTTGGGAAGAGTGTTAATGAAATGGGGCTTTAACTCAAAGTTATTTCCGTTTGCTTCAGGAAGTTTTATGCAAGAAGGAAGCGAAGTTCTGATCGGGTAAAATCTATCCTGAAGTGACGCCATCACCGGTTCTGGATGCAAAGGTAGAGAAGTGTTTCTTGTTAATCTGGAAGTTGAAGGATCTCTCACCCACTCTTGCATTCAGCACACCACAACCAATGTGAAAACAACAAACAATCGAAAAGAGTGAAAAACAAACAAAAGAAATCAAAAACAACCACAAGCCTTAGTCTAAGGTACCTGGACCTAGACGACTCCTAACTGGTCGATTCTCCGGGGAAGGTTGTTGCAGGAACTCGACTACAAGCTAATCGGCCAGGAAAGGGCAAAACTCGGGGGGAGGTATCCGGGCGGAGCCACGGGCCTAATTATGCCAAACCACGGAGCTTTCGAGGCTTTACCTCTAAATCCACTTTCCTTAGACACCGATTTTGCAGGAGTAAAGTTCTTACAATTTCCAACCTCGGTTAATCTCTTAGTGAGTCCGAGATGTCCCTAGGGCCAACGTCTATTGATTTTTAGTTAAGGCTTGGGAAAGTGTGAGTGCACTTGGAGATGGTTTTTGGGCTAAGGAAGGGTGATGAAATCCCACCTTATCTTGTTTATTTGGGTTTTGCCCTTAAAGTCAATTGTGCAAGTGTACAGTTTATTCATAACATGGTAACACTCAAAGCGGTAAATCACTTCAAAATGTTGGTCCTATTTTATATGAATGCACACGTACCTTGTCTCCAGCACTCTTCAACAGAAATTGAAATGAATTGAAATAGACACGTGCCCTAAATGCAAAAGTCTAATCCAATTTTTAATTAAGCAACAAGTAAATTTCTGTTGAATTTATTACACATGCATATGGTGAAGCATCCAAGGAAACAAGAAATTTTGAAAGTACTTTTTTTTTTGGCGGCGCTCGGCAACCCTGCAAACAAGTATGTTAGTACTTCAATCGGAAAAACTCGTTTTTACACGAATTTTCCGAGGGCAAATAAATCCTCGCGCAATGTCCTTGGCCACCTCTTTTGCTTCCCTTGAAAGTGAGCTCCTTGGTACTTCTCCTACACAAAAAGAAAAAGAACAATCTTTAGTAGTGAACAATAAAGCCGTTCCCTCCCCGGCAACGGCGCCAAAATTTGATCGCGTAAAAAGCAAGTACTAAAATGAGAGAAGGAAGTGTGGGTTGATGTTACTGCTTTTGCGATTCTTTCCGTAGTAGCGAAATGGCTATACGGGTCGTATCCACAAGGAGGGAGAGCGATAGAAGCTTGATGCGGCTTTCAAAGTTCAAGAAGAAAGAAAGTTCTTGTTTCCAAATAAAGAATTTGAAAAGTGAAAACAAGTATTTTTAGAAATTGTTGGAAAATGTTTGGTGGTTTGTAAAAGTGATCTTTTTCTTAGTTGTAAAGATGCATGGCTAACTTTCTACTAAGTGCTCCTACTAACTTCTAACTTTTGAAGATAGCCTCACGATGGATCATAGGCAAATACGACACTTGTGCATTTGAACTAATCACGTGGAAATCGAGTGAGAGTTCATCCTATAACTTAACCTTACACGGCAAAAACTCGGACATTCCCATATCAAGATCCGATAGAAGGCGAGAATAAGGGAAGACTCGAGTGCACTATTGGTCTCGGCAAAGTTAAAAGGAAAAAGAGTCTAACAAGTAAAACACAACTCATAGATCATCAAAACGAATTAAGTATGAAATATAAGAAAGTAGATACTTGTAGATAAATTAGAGTTAGAACCCTCATCTTAAGATGCCATAGCTCTCATTTGCACAAGGCTTGTTTGGCACTATTGATTCATACGGGTTATCAAACAAGTGTTAGAAATTAGTGGGTTAGTAGTAGTTAGTTAGCCATGCTATGGAAAAGTTAGTTAGCCATCAAGGTAAAAGAAACAACAAAGAAAAAGGGGTAAAAGGAAAAGGGGGAGTTACACTACAACAAAGAAGTAAAAGTAAATGCAAAGACAAGTAAATGAAAGAAGGAAGAGAAGTAGTACTTGTATTATCTTGTCACCCTTCAAATACAACTCTTTACACACTCTCTCTTTCTCTTTAATGGCTAAGACCTAAAACTAGAAGAAGAACAACAACAACTACAACAAACTAAAACAAGATTACAAATTTTTGCCAAAATTCCAATCTCCCCTCACTGAAGACCCCAGGGGGGGTATTTATAGGTACCAGGGCAAAGGGGAGCCTGGGGACAGGATGTGACCCGAAGCGGAGCGCGTGGCGCCGCAGTATTGCCGCGGAAATGCGGCATTTGCCGCGTTTTCGCGGCAATACTTTGGCGGCGCGCGCAGCGCCGCCTGCTGCGCGCCGCCTGGTTGTCCCCCTGTCAGTTCTGATGCCCGGTTTTGTCTTTTCCGCCCCTGATTTGAGCAGATTCACCTCTCTAGGTCAATGGCTATCTTTAATAGGCTTTAATCACCATTAAATGGTGATTTTAGGGTCTTCTTCTCCATTGCACACCATGGACCTAGAATGAAGCAAGTAAGGGATTATTAGCAGAATTTATTTATCAATTAAATGTGAGATGTGATGAAAATTATGCAAAATTAGGGACTAATCAAAGAGGTAAGTAATTTTTAGTTTCTTTTCTTTTAACTTTTAGTTTAGATCACCAACACCACAATCTCCCAACTCTTTTATCACTCTTTTTAATTTCTTTGTATAAATTCATTTTCTATTTTCTCCACCTTCTCAATCTACCACTTTCTTCTTAACTTAGCTATAACTTATTTTTCTTTTTCTTTTCAAGAACTAAAAGAAGATCTTTAACCATTATTTGTAGCTTAAAAGAGAACTTATTAAAAAGCTTCCATCACAAGTCCGTCATTGTAGATCACGACCCGCATAGCCACTTGCTATCGCAGTAGCATTGAGTTACTTGCACTACTATTATAAAGTTCTGAAATTCTATATTCTTGTGTGCAGGTAAAACCTCAACCAAAATTTTGACACCGTTGCTAGGGAGGGACAGTAAGTAATTCTCTTTTTAAATTTACATTTTTAGTTTACTTTCTTCTTTATTTTTAGTGTGCAGTGATAGGCATCAAGAAAATTTTTGTTGTAGTGGACATATAAGTGGCCCTAGACTTTGCTCAAGAAAGCAGAGCCCAGAAACCCTTAGATTTGCTACATCCAGTGGTAATCTGAGTGAACTACTAACCTGTATTTTTTACAGGTTGGCTGAATTGCAAAGCTAAAATGTTACAGCTATTTATTTTCTTGATTAACTCACTGTAAATACTTTCTAACCTAAAAACTAAAATGATGTTTGTTAAATGCTAAAAACGGTTTAGACTTTGCATTTAGGCACGTGTCTAATTCATTTACATTTTATATTACTGTTGAAGAGTGCTGGAGTAAAGGTACTTGTGCATAGCATATAGTATAGGAACACTTTTGAATTGTTTATATTACTTAAGTGTTGCTTTTCATGTACACATTGCACTAAATTGATTTAAGGGCTTGTCCTATAAACAAGATAAGGTGGGGAAGTCATTATCCTCCCTTAGCCCACAAACAATCTCCTCACTCATTAACCCAAGCCTAACTAAAACTGAGTAGACGTTGGCCCTAGGGACATCCCAGACTCATATAAAAGACTGACCTAACGGGGAGTAGATTAGAATTTGACTCTTGCCAAATCAGTGTCTAAGGTTGGGGATTAAGGGGCGAAACCCCGAAGCTTTGTGGTTTGACATAATTAGGCTCGTTGATTAGACATGGATACCTTCTACTGATCTTGCCCCTACATGGCCGATTAACTTGTGGTCAGATCGGTAATATACCCTCCGTGGACAGTCTAACCAGTTAGAAGTCGTCTAGGTCTAAGGTTTATCCTAACTTAGGTTAGATTTTTTTTTCTTTTTGGTTTTTTATTTGTTTATTTTTCTTTGTTTGATTTGATATTTCTTGTGTAATATGGCTTATAACAATAATTTTTCTAATTTTAATGGTAATTCATGTTACACCCAGACCTCTTTTTCGGATATTACCAACTCGACATATCATAACTTTAACCAACCTAGTGTGTTGGATTGGTCTTATCCAAATCAATACATGCCCCAGTCTCAATACTATGAACAAGACTGAATTATCATCACTACTCTTCACAGAGCCAATGGGGATACAACTTCTCTGAGTCATATTGTCAACCACCTTACCAACGTCCTGCTTCATATACTCATTCTCCCAAACAACCATTAGAAGAATCAATTGACTGGGAAAAGAGTATGGAAGCCTTTGACGAGCTTGAGTGACGAATTCAAATTTCAGAAGACTCAAAATCTCATTAAAATTTTTAAATCACAGATTCTTACTGTATTTTTCAAGAAGAACATGCCGACATAGAAATGAGTATGGAATCCATGATTCAATTTTAAATTAATCCACTCGATATGATAGAAGTAAGACTTAGTATATTGAAAAACATGCGTCGAAATAAGAAAACTCTCCCTACCCAATCTTTGACTATTCTCGACACTTCTAGCTGTATTGATGAAAACCAAGAATCATGGTATCTTGAAGACTTTGACCAAGATTCAATTTCACCACAAAATCTTGAACTTGACCAATATCCGCCCATTGACGAATCGGCAAGTTTTCATTTTAATGAGATTGAACTTGATCATGAATGTGAACCCGATCCGCAACTTTGTAATTCAGTTTCCATCTTTGAATCTATGTTGACTCCGTATTCTTATCCAATTTGGACCAATTTTTTGAGCAAATATTTATTCCTGTACCCATAGATCTAGAAATGAAATCACTAATTTTGAATAGTTACATTCTATTGATAAGAAAATAATATGAATTTTAATTCTTAGACTTGAACTCAACTCTTGAACTAAAACTAACTCTCGAGCCCAAAGTTGATCTTTCCGAGTTAGTATTGATTCCTGAACCTATCATTCTTGAGTCCAAGTCAACCATTCCACCAAGTCACATTCTTTTGTTAAACATGGGTATAGAACATGATGACTCCGTGATGATTTTTCAAAATTGGTCATGTGATGGGAGTAAGTTTCACGATAGGATCTTTCAAGATCTTATTCATATTGGGGGCTGTAAATATATAAATAGAAAAGAGGTTAATAAAGGTGGATTCTATAAACCACTATATTATCTTGATTGGGTAGAAACGCTTGACCCAATCAGACCACCACCTGGCCCACCACCATAAGATAATATTTTCCTTCCCTTTCTTCTTTTACATGCAACTATGCATTAATTCATACATTGAGGACAATGCATAATATAGGTGTGGGGGAGGGTTCTAACATAACTTAGGTTTTCTTTTTATTATTAAAAAATATTATTAACATTTTGTTTACTTTAAACACTTTTTAAAAACAGAAATAATATTTTGACATATTTCTTATAAGAAATTAGGTCAATTTTAAGGAATAGGAGAATCATAATTAAGATTTCTTATACTTGGTCAAAATAAGATTATTTATTTGATTTTCAAGGTTAGGAAGAAAATTTAGAAAAGTAATTTAGTTTTGATTTTTACATTGATGATATATGCATGCTTCATACACTTACACACTTAGGTTTCAAAAATAAAGATTCTTATGCCTTATAAAAATATATATATATATAAATATATAATATATCAAAAATTCTCTGATTAAGCTGGGTATTTGTGCCACATAAAACATAAGTATTCACGCCTAAAAGTGGTTCATATAATAAAAGCCTTAGTTTTGTGGCCTTATTTGCTCGAGTCCTTAAGTCCTTGGGGGTGTTTTCTCACCCGGTGCCCTAGCCCTAAGATCGTTTGATTTAGGAGTCATCAATTAAGGGCTCGTTACATGGGCAAATTAGAAAGCCTAATAGAACTAGAAGTAATATAACCAAAAAAATAACAGAAAAAGAAAAAATATATAATAAGGCATAAGAGTAAGAGTTAAAGAACCCCGCGTCAAAATTTTACTGTCATAAAGGTGCATATAACTTAGGGTAAAATAATAGACCAGATGAGATGTACAGTTTGACTCCATGCCTTAATTGATAACAAGTTTTTGAATAAAAACTAAACTTAAGAATTAAAAGTTCAGTTTTCCTATAACTTATAGATTACTTAATTCTTACAATAATATTTCAAATACTTTTCTTTTTCAAAATATTAACACTTTGTTTCTCTTTCTTTATGGATTTTGTGGATGTAATTCACTAAAAATTCTCACAAGACAAAACTCATCCTGTAGGAAAAACTTAGAGGTTTAATGGCTTGTTATATATGCTCAGTACAATCGCGTGACCTACGAAAGTGGTCTAATAATTTTATGTTTTATTTTGTTGTTTTGCTCGAGGACGAGCAAAAGATAGGTATGGGGTTGTGATCAGTCGCTGATATTGTACATTTATTATCACATTCTCTTATTTATTATATAATAAACTCTATTTTAATCCTATTTATTGTCTAATTTATATGCAGGCCCATTACTAAGGGAGAGGGAAGAGAAACGAGCCTAAAAGCCCATCACAATTCTGATTTAATTCAGAATTAATTCAAATCAAAGAACCGGGCAAATTGGGGTAAATCAAAGAAGATAAAACCAGTTGAATAAGCTGTTAAAATAAAATCTTTACAAATCAATTGGTTAAAGCTGAAGATTAAAGGAGGTTTCGTCAAATCCAGGACCCAAAACTGTAAATCCAGCAAGAGATAAAGTCATATCGCGAAACCAGGGAGTACCACTCCCCGGGTGTGGCCATCTGGCCAAACCCTTGTTGCTGAAACCTGGCAAAAGTCGCGTTCCCATGGCTTGGTTAGGGTTGTTGGGGAGCATTTGCTTCCCCCATCTTTGTACGCTCTCTCCTATTTGATTTTTGCCTATAAATATAGGGTTTTCAGAGATTACAGGGAAGGATCAAGCAGAGATAAATTCTTAGGCCAGTTTTTCATTCCTTTTAGTATAGGTTTCTGTTTTTTCTTTTATATAATTTTTACTTTTCTTTATGTAATTGAGAGGAGAAACGAGTTTCATGGAGGAATGAGAGCAAGTTTGTACTGAGGGAGACACCGGTGTAAATAAGTCTTTTTTTTATTGTTATTTGAATCGAATCAAAGTTTTTTTCTTCTTTACTCTTGTTTTCGTTTACTCTCCTCTGATATGTTACAATCCAAGTGAATCCGATAGCCTCGAGACTGTTTCGCCATTGCAAGTGCCCTTGATAGCCTATGGTGATGAACAACCATTCTTTTGTTAGTTTAGCTTGCCTTTTTTTTCACAGTGTAGATCAGGAATAGGAAAGATCCTACACTCCATGTTTAATCACCTTCAAAGATTAGGTAAGTCGTAGCTGTAGATCCAAGGTATATGAGCACTGAAGAGGAAAGTAATTTTTAGTTTCTTTTCTTTTAACTTTTAGTTTTGATCACCAACATCACAATCTCCCAACTCTTTTATTACTCTTTTAATTTCTTTGTATAAATTTATTTTCTATTTTCTCTACCTTCTCAATCTACCACTTTCTTCTTAACTTAACTGTAACTTATGTTCCTTTTTCTTTTCAAAAACTAAAAGAAGATCTTTAACCATTCTTTGTAGCATAAAAGAGAGCTTACTAAAAAGTTTCCATCACTAGTCCTTTCTTGTGGATCATGACCCATATAACCACTTGCTATTGCAGTAGCATTTGAGTAACTTGCACTACTGATATAAAGTTCTAAAATTTTATATTCTTGTGTGTAGGTAAAACCTCAATCATGGAATGCTTGATAGTGTGTGGCAATTTCAGAATGGTTATTGAATTTCAGAATGGCAGTGACTGTGAGAGAGAGGAGGGACAACGACAGATATGTTGTAGTTGTAGTATATTTAAAATAATTATGTGGTCTATTCTTCAGTTCTGATTATGATCTATATGAGGGTTCACAATTATGAGTTAATTGTTTAATTAAGTTATTTTGATTATAATTTGTTTTCATTAGAGCATCATGTTTGTTTGGTTGCCTTAGATAAATGTATTTGTACGGCATTAGTTGAAGAAAATGTTAAATAAAGTTAAACTTGATATGGTTGCCTTGAGTGAGATGTTTTCTGTAACACCCCGCTCCCGGGATTTGTACTTAGTTGCGTATTCAGATTTTTTGATCGTATTTTTTTGATTTACTTCCTGTATTTGTTTTATATTATGAATTATTTATATGATCGTTTTACCTTGGATCTGGATTCGTGCACTCGGATTTAGCCCTAGTCTGAACCGGGGACCCGATCTCAGGTTATTGCTCGATTTAGTCTTTCTGGTATTCAAATTTGATCGATTTCAATTTTAAATATCATTTTCCAATATTTTAGATTTTTTATGATTTTTTGAAATTTTCCTGAATTAAGTTGTAAATCTTCAAAACCGGTGTTGGCCAGTGCCACTGACCGATTCTCGGATTTTTAATTTGCAAACGGAGTTGAATTTTAAGAAATGGCTTTCCTGTAACTTTTTAAAATCATATTTTCTATCTAAATACTTTTCTGAGAATTTTCTGAATTTATCAAAATTTCACCGGATTTGGTGTCGGCTAGGGCTGAGCATCGGGCGGTGCAGAGCGATTTTTCTTCTTAAAAAATAAACCGAACCGAACCGAAGTTAAATTTCAACTGAACCGAACCGAACCGAAGTGACACAAAAACCGGACCTAAACCGCACCGAAAAAAATCGGTTCGGTTTGGTTTGGTATTCGGTTTGGGCCTTGGGCCCAAAATTTGGGCTGGATTTAAAATTTTGCAACGATTCCATGTTTTGGGCCTTTTACATTTGAAATTTGAAGGTCCATAATTCCAGCAACAGCAGCAAGATACCTTTTACATTTGAAAGTTTGGGCCTTTTACATCTGCAAAGATTCCAGGCTTCATGAATCATGAGACAGTTTTAAACTTCAATGCAAACAAACAGCAAACAAACAACAACAGGTTTTAAACTGTCTCATGCATGAGCAGCAGCAGGATACAGGATACTTACATGATTCATGAATAACTTCCATAATTCAAAATGCATCACAGCATCAGTCTTGAATGCAAAAGAAAGCTAAAATGATGAAAATCAATGAACCATTCAGGCATTCACACAGAACATGTCATATTGTCATTTGTCTTCATTAAACAGCAACCGCAGTACCATAAAAAATTAAAAATTGTTGCTGCCTTATGGTTGTCTCAATCCATGGACCATGGACCTAGTAGCTGTAAAACCTCAAAGCTCCCAAACTTCCAGTTCAAATATTACAATCTAGTAGTAAAGTAGCATTCCAAATAGTTCATTACAATAATTAAAAGCAAGAACACACGAATAAAAAAAGTTTTTCTCAATAACAAAGCATTTGTCCTTCAACAACTTGTTCTACACTTCTACTCTTCTTCTCTTCTTAAATCTCCGTGATTGTTGGTTCAGACGCCATTTTGGACAAATCTGTAATCAAAAGAAATAAATATTTAATTTAAGAAACATATTAATCTACTAAATCATAAAACCAATATTCAACTCCAAAAAAATGTACCTATATCATGTGTTTCAAGAGCATCCAAGTCTTCTTCAACACTCATTCTTGATGATGACATTGTAACCCGAAGCCAATCTTCGGTGCATAAAAGAGCTTGGACCATTCTTGGAGTCAATGAACTCCTAAACGGATCAAGGATACGACCACCACTACTAAATGCCGATTCGGAAGCAACAGTGGAGATGAGAACTGCTAACACGTCGCGAACCATTCGATGTAGGATAGGAAATCTTGAGCTATTAACTTTCTAATAATCCAAGATGTTAAATGTAGAAAGATCATCTTCAACATCTTCACTTAAAAACTTCTCTAATTCCGTCTTTGTCTCCTCACCTCCAACGCCTGCTCTCATCCTTTTAAACCGACTCCTCACATCTAATGATTGAGAAGATGAAGAAGAAACATTGGAAATATTGCTTGAAGATTGGGCCATCTCACTCGATTGCTCGCTTGAACTTTCATATCTTAACTTGTAATCATTGAACAATAATGATGCGGCCTCTTTTACAATCTTCATCTTCTCCAAACTTTCACTTGCACCATAACGAAGTTCAAGAACAAATTGTACATATTGTTCCTTGTATCGGGGGTCAAGAAGCACGGCAATGTAAATTAGCATATTGGTCTTCTCCCAACTCCCCCAATACTTGTCGAACTTCTCTTGATTTTGCGGGCAATGTTGCTCAATTCTAAATCCCCACTTTCTTGTTGATCTATCAACTCACAAGCAACATTACTAATTTCATGAAGAAAACTATTGCTAGTTACATACAAAGAACCAGAAACACGCAAAGTGAGTTCATAAAACTTTTTAAGAAAAGTACACAACCTCCTTGCATTAGTCCAATCATCCTCTAACGGCATCTCATTGTTTCCATTCCCACTTAACACTTGATTTCTAAAAAATGGATCTTCATCACCATATGTTTCAAAATCTCTTTCGTACTTGCATGCGGTATTCAACATCAAATACGTGGAGTTCCACCTAGTAGGCACATCCAAGCATAAGTTTTTAGACCATTCAATTTTCTCAATCTCAACACAATTCTTGAACTTTTGTAATCAAGAAGGAGAACTCCTCACATACTTCACGGCCGAGCGCACTCTAGCAACCGAAAAGCCCAATTCTTTAATCCCATCATTAACAATGAGATTAACAATATGCGCAATACACCTCATATGAAGGTGTTTCCCATGTAGCATTGTTCCATTCCAATTATTAAGTCTTTTCTTTAAATAGCCAACCATAGTATCATTAGAAGATGCATTGTCAACGGTTATGGTGAAGACATTTTCAATCCCCCATTCTATCAAACACCTCTCCACCGCCCTACCAAGTTCATCACCTTTGTGACTAGGAATTGGACAAAAGTTTAAAATTCTTTTGTTTAATTTCCAATCATTATCAATCCAATGTGCAGTGAGGCACATGTAATTGATATTTTGAATAGAAGTCCAAGTGTCCGTAGTAAAAGATACCATTTGACATGTAGCTTTTAATAAATTCTTTAAATTTTCCTTCTCATCAATGTAAAGTTGTAACAATCCCTTTGGATTGTCCAACGGGATGGCAAATGAAACCTAGGACATGCAATAGACATGAAATATCGGAATCCAACACCTTCCACTAACTTGAATGGTTGTTCATCAAGAATTATAAAGTATGTAAGGGCTTTCCTTATAGCCACTTCATCATACTCCCAATTGTCAAGACTACCTTCTCCACTACTTCCACCTATTGACTGTTGAAAACTTAAAAGTTTTTGTCGAGTTTCTTCATTATGTGGATTCTTCTTACAATTTTCTGCATGAGCATGTAATGTAGATGTACCATTCACACGTGGATCAGCATTGTACACTTTCTTATAATACTTGCACTCTGCTTTAGCATGTCCATTTTCTTGAAAAGTTTTAAAATGCAACCATACCGTAGATCTTTTCCTTAAGTTTTTCCTCTTTGTTTTGTGAGTAGGCTGAGGCTCCGTTGGATTCTGTCCTTGTTCAACCTACAAAGTACAAACAAAGAAAATGTAGATAAGTCATAAGTAGTTATTATCATATATTTTAAAATTTCTAAGATTTAAAATTCATCAACTAACCTCAATTGAACCTGAAGATGAGGCAGTTGTCAGCTGTTCCGGAGGCGGCGGGGGTGCTTGAGGTTGAGGAGGTTGAGGTGCAGCTGAAGGCTCCAAAGGAGACCGGGAACTTGATGGTGCTAAAGGAGGTCGAGAGCTTGATGGTGCTAAAGGAGGTCGAGAGCTTAACGGCAGTTGTTGATGACTTTCTTTCATATCTCAAATTTCCTTTGTGTACTGCCTTGCAGACTGCAGAGAGAATAAAAAATATATGCCTAAGTTGTTATACAAACTTACCAACACATGCTTAACTTTAAAACAAACATAAATAGTTTTATAATTATGGAACCAGAGCATAATAAGCAATTAAGCATTCCAATTTCCAAGCATGAAAATAGAAATACAAACAGAAAGTAGACTGTATTGTGAATCTGTGATGAGCTGAGAATATTTTTCCTATTTTATATTTTTCCTATTTTATATTAAAACACTAAAACTACAAAATTGTGATGAGCTGAAGATGAATTGTGATCATTTTATATGAAAATGAAAGCTTTGATAATGATCTATATCAAAATTATAAATAAAAACAATCAATCAAAAATCCTACTGGAAGTCTGGAATGCAATGTTCTCAGTTCTCACTTCTCTCAGAATTTCTAAATCAAAGTTAGAGATATATCAAAGCTAGAGATATACAATTTCTAAATCATTTGCAGGTTTTTCTTAAGCTACAGCAAGAGATATATCATTTACAGGTGATAAGAAGTGATGACAGACTAAATTTTTCTTAAGCTACAGCAAGAACTTGCAGAAGTTTGAGAAAAATAAAATGCAACCAGTTGCAGGTTTACCTCTAATGCACTTTGTACAGCGCTAGCCAATTCAAATTGCACAAAACCAAAACAAAATCCTTGCAGCTGCATTTATATAAAAAATCATTAAATCTTGTACTGAGGGAAGAGAATAATGGTAGAGCACTAAAATTATAACTTGTCTGTTCACACAGAAAGGAGATTGGTACAGTAAACATGAAAACCTTGTGGCTCCTAACTTGTATCCCACCAGGCTTGATGGGACCAAATTTCTTGAATTCTTCTTCAAGTTGCGCAGGTGTAGCACTCAAAGGCAGACTCTTTACATATACTGAATAGCCATCAGCTAAAGAAGAGACACGAGAGACAATCACATAAAGAATTGATGCAAATTTGAATGCTCAGCCCTACTCAACATATCACAAAAAAAATAATCAAAAACCTAATAATTATCGAAAACCCTAAATTTAGAACTTACGCTGCGTAGATGAGCGATTCCGCGGTTGTACTTGTAGATGTCGTCTCGTCGAGATGGGAATTCGATGAGGAGGAGGGATCCGTCGTAGGAGATCACGATGGGAAGAGAGGGTGGAGCAATCTGTCGTCGGAGATCGCGTGACTCGCGTCTGCGTAGAGAAGCTTCCATCGTCGCCTCTTCGGAGACTAGGAGATCGGAGACGACTCAGACGAGGAGGAGGGCTACAGGAGCGACGGAGGAGGAGGAGATTCCGTCATCAACGCGCAGTCGCAGCGTCGCTTGCCTCGCATCGCAGCCGCTTGCTTTAGTTTAGGTTTAGGGCAGAGTGAGAGGACTCAGAGGAGAGAGCCCTAATGAGCCTGCACCTGTGGGCCATGGGGCCGTGGCCCGTGGTAGCGCAGCACGCGGGGCTGAGCATCGGGCCTCTGGCCCTCTGTGGGCTCTGGGCTCTGGCTCTGGGCCTTTGGACTGATCGGGCGGTTTTCGGTCGGATTGGGTTTCAATTATTGGAAACCGATCCGACCCGAAAGAACCGAATTTTCACAAAAAAAAACCGCAGCCGAACCATAGCACTCCTAAACCGAACCGCCCGAAATTCGACGGTTCGGTCGGTTTTATCGGTTTTCCGGTTTAAATGCTCAGCCCTAGTGTCGGCCAGTATCACTGGTTAATTCCAGGATTTTTAGTTTACAATTGAAATCAAATTTCTAGATTCCGCTTTCATATTACTTCTTAGAATTATATTTTATCCTTTCCGGCTTTTTCTGGGATTTTTCAGATTTTATCAAAAATCTGGCCAACCCGGTGCAGACTGATATTGACGGATGACTTTATGATTTTTATTTTAAAAATGAGATTGAATTTTTAAAAACCGATTTCACCAAAAATCTTTATATAATATTTATTATTTTTGAGAATTTTTGGAAGCTTTCCAAGCTATTTTATTCTTTGGACCTTTCCGGAGTTTTCGGTGTTTTCTCAAATACCAGAATAGTATCCAGATATTTTTTCACCTTTCTCTCTCCTCGCTAGACGCGAGTTTCACCAACCTAGATTCTGCATTTAATATAGAGATCCTCTCCATACTGCATTTAATGCATTTCAAATCAACTCCAATCAAGTCATTATGACTTTTGTCCTTTATGTCAAACGTAAAACTCACGTTTATTCTCCTGGACGCGGATTTTTCTCTGCGTCCAGTTCATTTGGCCCAGACGCGGATTTCTTCTCAATGAGACGCAACTTTTATGAAGGAGACGCAAGTCTCTTTTATAAAGTTTAGGATGGCAATGTTGTAATAAACTTTTCCCCCTTATATAAATACCCCCACTCCCTTCTCTCTCTTTCATTATCTTCCTTTCTTCTTCCTTTTCCAGCAAGCACAGCCACCAAAAACAGCAGCCAACCAAGCCAACGTGCCCTTCATTTAACCGGCCATCCCCTCCATTTTCATCACCATCTCCTCCATCAATTCCTCCTCCATCTCCTCCTCCATTTCCAACAATTATACCACCTCCACACCACCTTCTTCATCCTCTTTTCCATCAAGAAACACCAAGGAAACCCACTTCCACCACCCAACTTCACCACCCTCCCCACCACTACCTACACCACCTTAACCACCACGAACCACACCATCTTTCTCTCATCGGAATAATCTTTCTAACGAGGTATAGCTTCGCTCTCCGAAGCCTCGTTTTCGAAACTCCATTTCTCCCTTTTGATCTACACTTGCACCCTCTAGATTTGTTGGGCTTGGAGCTTTAACCATCTTTTCCGGCCATCTCCAGCCACTTCCGGCCATCTCCGACCGCCGCCGGTGACCACCGGCCATCGTCGGCCATCCTCCCTTTCCCTTTTCATTCTTTCTTTTTCTTTCTTTCTTTCTTTTCCTTCTTTTTCCTTTCCTTTCCTTTTTCATTTCCTTTTCTTCTCTGATTCCCTCACTCTTTCCCTGCGTCTCACTCTCCCTCTTTCCCTGTCTCTCTCTTTCTTTCTGTTGATTTCTAGACGCGGATTTTATCCCTGCGTCCAAATAATTATTTAACGCGACCTTCGCTTTCTTATATCAACGCGACACGGAGTTCATGCTCGCGTCTGCGTTCTCCTCATGTCCTTGCTAGAACGCGGGTCTCGAACCCCGCGTTTGTGACATCCCTGCAACGCTATTTCCCGCGTCTGCTATTTCCCGCGCCCGCTTTTCCCGCGTCCGCTTTTCCCGCGTCTGCTATTCCCGCGTCTCCATTCTCTCTCCTCTTGGTTCATTCTCTCTCCTCTCTCTCATTCTCTTTCTTTCTCTTGATTTTCTCCTCTCTCTATCGCTTTCCTTTTAAACGCGTTGACGCATTCATTTTCTGGATTCCGGAGATCGGGGATTTCACTGTGTTTTCTAAAGATTTAGGCGAGTGTTCTCGCCTCTATTCGATTTTCCCCGCTTCGTCGGGTCGACTTGTATTGGCATTATGTATCACCTATCATGTTACTGCTTGATGCATGTTCCTGCTATGTTTATCTCATATCACTTGTCACCTATCTAATATCACCTCCAAGGCATATAACACATGGCACCTGATATGCTGCTACTTGACACTTGTTCCTTGTTATGACATGACTTATTATCTGTCACCTGCCTGATCACTTGTCATTGGCATGTTGAGACCTGATACCTGTTATGATTAACTCTCTACCCATGATTATCACATCAAGGGAATGTAGTACTTAATCTCTTGTTATGAACTCCCGTTATGCTTGTTATGTACTATTGTTATAACCAGTTATGATCCTACTCATTCCCGTAATCCGATAATTATGTTAATAAGCCATAAAAAAAAGGACAACTTGCACGGGGAATGGGAGGAAGTGATGGATGCCGGAATGATGCCTTGCTTATAGTAATGGAATACAAAACTGATGATTCGTGTTAGGGGGATTTCAGGCCCCCAGAAGATGCGTGTTAGGGGGATTTAAGGCCCCCAAATGGCTGTGTCCCGGGCGGACGGGAACTACTATAAGTATGAGCTATCAGTTCTTCATCAGCTTCCAATAACCAACCTCGACTTACTTATATATAGATGTATGTGTGTTGAGATGTACACCGGGACACATACCTAGATATATGGGTCGGACGAGTAATACTAATAAAATGCCAAGATAATAACTTGTTATGTTGCTTTACAACTTGGTTATACCACTTGTTTCGCCACAATTGCATTCATCAAGTTTTACTTCAGATTTCTGGTTTTATGATTATTATATTATACCTGTTCATGTCCTGCCTTTCCACTTATATTCTATTCCACCAGTCTCCTGCTCTTATCTTAACATATCATGAGTAGTTCTTACTTGATATTACTTGTTATATACCTACTTACCCTTACATGCCTGTGCTCACGACACGGTTTTCCTATGCATGTTTATGATTCAGATTTGTCGACACACTTGTGCTTATCTATGCACGCCACTTGGCATTCACATCACCACTTGCCGGGGAGTACTGACTCCTCTGGATTCTCATGTCAAGGTTTCGGAGCTTGGACTGAAGGGGATTCTTCCTGTTGAGGACCAAACTTACTTCTGCGGAGTGGTCAGACCAGTTGTAGCTCCAGTCCCACCCTTGCTCCTCCTGGTTGGCTCGCGGCTTCTCTAGCTATCTCGTGAGCACCCTTTTGTACTGTTCATACTTGTACACCTCTGTGTATTCTCGCATTTGCGCCTGTCGGTGATGTAATATTCTTCTAATATTTGTCACCTCTGATGATAACTTTATAATTGTACTCACATGTTGGAATGTATAATGCACCACTCGCTTTTGTACTCTGATTCTTGCCTGTACTGATGCTTAGCGTATATACGTGGAGGTATTTCTGACCTGCGTTTATACGTCGCAGTGACGTCCCCGTACCCGCCGGATCGGGGCGTTACAGGGTGGTATCAGAGCCTAGGCTCTCGCATCCTCAGTACGTCCAGACGGCAAATTAATGGTAAAGAAATTTGCAACTGGAATACAAGAGTCCTCGTTATACAAACCGACTTTAAGTGCAGAGTTATCTATCTCTTCCTTCTGATCCATTTCTTGAATCCTGAGACCTTCAATCTTTTACCTTCCAGCGGCTTCCTGTTATCTCTTCAACCAACTCAGATATGGAAAGACGGGGAACACGTAATGGTGCTGGTACTTCTCAAGATGGATCCAGCAGAGATAATGATGGTATGATGAGGATACTTCAAGGGATGATGCAGAGTCAACAACAACAGACAGAGCTTCTATGTCAAGGATTATTAGTTGCACCCCGAGAGCAGAGGCCAGGCAACGTGTCAGATTTCAGGAGATTACAACCGGCAATCTTTTCAGGCACAGAGAAGCCCCTGGATGCGGAACAGTGGCTGATAGACACAACAGATCTTTTGAAGGCGGCCCGGGTCCCTGATGAGAACCAAGTGGAAGTGGCCAAGATACAATTGAGGGATGTGGCCCAAACATGGTGGTTGGCGGAAGAAGCGACACTGGAGAAACCCATCACATGGGACCAGTTCTCAAAGGGTTTCTACGAGAGATTCTTCCCTGCAACAGCTCAAAAGGACATGGAAGAACAATTTATTCGGTTACAACAGCGAAACCGGTCAGCGGATGAATATGCTGTTGAATTCTTGAGGCTCAGCAGATTCGCTCCCTACATGGTGGCAGACGAAGAAAAAAGGGCGAGCAGATTTCAGCAAGGGTTGAAGATGGATGTCCAAATGTATCTTATTCCTCAACAGCTGAAGACATACTCCTAGGATCTCTCCATTGCCCGTGAAGTAGAACGAGGACTAGAAAGGAAGAATGAGAACCAGGTTCAGAACAAATCTGTAAAGAGACCCTTTCAGTTGATGAATGAAGAAGACGCAGCCAGGACAATCAATGGCCCGATAGTCAAGCGACCATTCCAACCTTCTCTTCCTCAGATCATATGCAATTTCTGCCACAAACCTGGACATTATAGGAAAGACTGTCGAATGGCCAATGGATTATGCTTAGCATGTGGGACCGAGAGTCATGCAATAAGGGATTGCCCGTTCAGAAGGGTAGGAAATACAGCACCAGTCCGACCAGTACTTCCAGCTCCACCACTGAGAGGGAACCCAGAACCCGTTGACCGAAGAGCTCCATTTCCGCCCCAGCAGAATGATCAGCCACAGAGAGGGGTGAGAACTAGAACAGATCATGGTAGAGGTCAAGTCTACAACATGACGGCAGAGGCATCAGACGAAGCAGCAGCAGAATGCGAAGCCCAGTATCCAGAGCAAGGACCTTGAGGATATCACTATAATCGCTACCCTGATCTTTTGTATTTTGAGTTGGTAATCTTTCGTAAATATCCCACTTTATCATTCTCTCATTGTCAATCCTGGTCTCTCCTGTGTTCATCTTCCCCTTATCGAAATTGCGAGGACGCAATTTTTGTAAGGTGGGTAGAATGTAACACCCCGCTCCCGGAATACGTACTTAGTTGCGTATTCAGATTTTTCGATCGTATTTTTTTGATTTACTTCCTGTATTTGTTTTGTATTATGAATTATTTATATGATCGTTTTACCTTGGATCTGGATTCGTGGACTCAGATTTAGCCCTAGTCTGAACCGGGGACCCGATCTCAGGTTATTGCTCGATTTAGTCTTTCTGGTATTCAGATTTGACTGATTTCAGTTTTAAACATCATTTTCCAATATTTTATATTTTTTATGATTTTTAAAATTTTTCTGAATTAAGTTGTAAATCTTCAAAACCGGTGTTTGGCCAGTGCCACGGACCGATTCTCAGATTTTTAATTTACAAACGGAGTTAAATTTTAAGAAACGGCTTCCCTGTAACTTCTTAAAATCACATTTTCTATCTAAATACTTTTTCTGAGAATTTTCTGAATTTATTAAAATTCCACCGGATTTGGTGTCGGCCAGTATCACTGGTTGATTCCAGGATTTTTAGTTTACAATTAGAATCAAATTTCTAGATTCTGCTTTCATATTACTTCTTAGAATTATATTTTCTCCTTTCTGACTTTTTCTGAGATTTTTCAGATTTTATCAAAAATCCGGCCAACCCGGTGCAGACCGATATTGACGGATGACTTTATGATTTTTATTTTGAAAATGAGATTGAATTTCTAAAAACCGATTTCACCAAAAATATTTAAATAATATTTATTATTTTTGAGAATTTTTGGAAGCTTTCCAAGCTACTTTATTTTTTGGACCTTTCCGGAGTTTCGGTGTTTTCCTAGATACCAGAATAGTATCCAGATATTTTTTCACCTTTCTCTCTCCTCGCTAGACGCGAGTTTTACCAACCTAGATTCTGTATTTAATGCAGAAATCCTCTCCATACTGCATTTAATGCATTTCAGATCAACTCCAATCAAGTCATTATGACTTTTGTCCTTTATGTCAAACGCAAAACTCACGTTTATTCTCCTGGACGCGGATTTTTCTACGCGTCCAGTTCATTTGGCCCAGACGCGGATTTCTTCTCAATGAGACGCAACTTTTATTGAGGAGACGCAAGTCTCTTTTATAAAGTTTGGGATGGCAATGTTGTAATAAACTTTTCCCCCTTATATAAATACCCCCACTCCCTTCTCTCTCTTTCATTATCTTCCTTTCTTCTTCCTTTTCCAGCAAGCACATCCACCAAAAACAGCAGCCAACCAAGCCAACGTGCCCTTCATTTAACCGGCCATCCCCTCCATTTTCATCACCATCTCCTCCATCAATTCCTCCTCCATCTCCTCCTCCATTTCTAACAACTATACCACCTCCACACCACCTTCTTCATCCTCTTTTCCATCAAGAAACACCAAGGAAACCCACTTCCACCACCCAACTTCACCACCCTCCCCACCACTACCTACACCACCTTAACCACCACGAACCACACTATCTTTCTCTCATCGGAATACTCTTTCTAACGAGGTATACCTTCGCTCTCCGAAGCCTCGTTTTCGAAACTCCATTTCTCCCTTTTGAACTACACTTGCACCCTCTAGATTTGTTGGGCTTGGAGCTTTAACCATCTTTTCTGGCCATTCCGGCCACTTCTGGCCATCTCCGACCGCCGCCGGTGACCGCCGGCCATCGTCGGCCATCCTCCCTTTCCCTTTTCATTCTTTCTTTTTCCTTCTTTCTTTCTTTTCCTTCTTTTTCCTTTCCTTTCCTTTTTCATTTCCTTTTCTTCTCTGATTCCCTCACTCTTTCCCTGCGTCTCACTCTCCCTCTTTCCCTATCTCTCTCTTTCTTTCTGTTGATTTCTAGATGCGGATTTTACCCCTACGTCCAAATAGTTATTTAACGCGACCTTCGCTTTCTTATATCAACGCGACGCGGAGTTCATGCTCGCATCTGCGTTCTCCTCGTGTCCTTGCTAGAACGCGGGTCTCGAACCCCGCGTTTATAACATCCCTGCAACGCTATTTCTCGCGTCTGCTATTTCCCGCGTTCGCTTTTCCCGCGTCCGCTTTTCCCGCGTCCGCTTTTCCCGCGTCTCCATTCTCTCTCCTCTTGGTTCATTCTCTCTCCTCTTGGTTCATTTTCTCTCCTCTCTCTCATTCTCTTTCTTTCTCTTAATTTTCTCCTCTCTCTATCGCTTTCCTTTTAAACGCGTTGACGCATTCTTTTCCTGGATTCCGGAGATCGGGGATTTCAAAGTGTTTTCTAAAGATTTAGGCGAGTGTTCTTGCCTCTATTCGATTTTTCCCGCTTCGTCGGGTCGACTTGTATTGGCATTATGTATCACCTATCATGTTACTGCTTGATGCATGTTCCTACTATGTTTATCTCATGTCACTTGTCACCTGTCTAATATCACCTCCAAGGCATATAACACATGGCACCTGATATGCTGCTACTTGACACTTGTTCCTTGTTATGACATGACTTATTACCTGTCACCTGCCTGATCACTTGTCATTGGCATGTTGAGACCTGATACCTGTTAAGATTAACTCTCTACCCATGATTATCACATTACGGGAATGTAGTACTTGATCTCTTGTTATGAACTCCCGTTATGCTTGTTATGTACTCTTGTTATGACCAGTTATGATCCTACTCATTCCCGTAATCCGATAATTATGTTAATAAGCCATAAAAAAAAGGACAACTTGCACGGGGAATGGGAGGAAGTGATGGATGCCGGAATGATGCCTTGCTTATAGTAATGGAATACAAAACTGACGATTCGTGTTAGGGGGATTTCAGGCCCCCAGAAGATGCGTGTTAGGGGGATTTAAGGCCCCCAAATGGCTGTGTCCCGGGCGGACGGGAACTACTATAAGTATGAGCTATCAGTTCTTCATCAGCTTCCAATAACCAACCTCGACTTACTTATATATGGATGTATGTGTGTTGAGATGTACACCGGGACACATACCTAGATATATGGGTCGGACGAGTAATACTAGTAAAATGCCAAGATAATAACTTGTTATGTTGCTCTACAACTTGATTATACCACTTGTTTCGTCACAATTGCATTCATCAAGTTTTACTTCAGATTTCCGATTTTATGATTATTATATTATACCTGTTCATGTCCTGCCTTTCCACTTATATTCTATTCCACCAGTCTCCTGCTCTTATCTTAACATATCATGAGTAGTTCTTACTTGATATTACTTGTTATATACCTACTTACCCTTACATGCCTGTGCTCACGACACGGTTTTCCTATGCATGTTTATGATTCGGATTTGTCGACACACTTGTGCTTATCTATGCACGCCACTTGGCATTCGCATCACCACTTGCCGGGGAGTACTGACTCCTCTGAATTCTCATGTCCAGGTCTCGGAGCTTGGACTGAAGGGGATTCTTCTTGTTGAGGACCAAGCTTACTTCTGCGGAGTGGTCAGACCAGTTGTAGCTCCAGTCCCACCCTTGCTCCTCCTAGTTGGCTCGCGGCTTCTCTAGCTATCTCGTGAGCGCCCTTTTGTACTGTTCATACTTGTACACCTCTGTGCATTCTCGCATTTGCGCCTGTCGGTGATGTAATATTCTTGTAATATTTGTCACCTCTGGTGATAACTTTATAATTGTACTCACATGTTGGAATGTATAATGCACCACTCGCTTCCGTACTCTGATTCTTGCCTGTACTGATGCTTAGCGTATATACGTGGGGTATTTCTGACCTGCGTATATACGTCGCAGTGACGTCCCCTTACCCGCCGGATCGGGGCGTTACATTTTCATAGAAGTTTGAAGAGGATAGCTTAAAGTATTTGTTGCTTATTTTCCTATTATATACTGCAAGATGTTTGTCGAAGTTTACTATGATGGTGCCTTTAAAAAATTGGGAAAAAGGAAGAAATATTTTGGTGGTAAAATGCATTTGATAAAGGACTTTACCACTGACGAGTGGTGATTCTTTGAGATGAGATACCATGTTAAGCAGTCATGCATATTTTTTTACATTATATGCTACCAAAAGTTGCCAGGGAGAATTTTTAAGATGGATTAGTAGTAACAGACAGTGACTTGACAGTTTTGAAGAGTATGAACTTTTTGACTATACCAGAATGTTAAGTACTACATAGAGAATTTAGCACCTAGGACAGGGCTGAAGAAGATGTTGCCAAACTACTGCAAACCTGACATTCCAAACAAGGTGCAGAACATGATAGGCTACTGCAAATCTTGATTTTATAAACCTCGCAGGTGACAGGTTCAACTTGTATTTGCTAAGAAAAATCAAGATCCTAATACTTGTGTAGACTCTCAAAGTTCTCAAGTGATCAATTCAAAGTAAATCTGTATGAAGAAAATGATGTGTTTTTTGCAAACTTATTAGCAGTTGATGACTATTGACATTTGTGTATTACTTTTGCAAATTTTGAATTACATGTAATATTCAAACTAGTATAGTGAGAGACTTTTGGGTTTGATAACTTGTATAAACAATGAGTAATGTGTTCAACTTACTTGGTTTGAGACTTTTGGATGATTAATTGTTCATTTTATTGATTGTTACGTTAAACTTAGTGATATAATATGCTTTTACAGTTAAATGATATCATTGAATGTCCCACAGATACTCATGTGTGTTGGTTTTTGCATGTATATCCAACAATTTTGTGTAGCAGGTCTTTTGAAATAATTTCAAAAGATTAGGGGTTTTTATAATCCTAATGGTATAGTTTAGGGTGTTTTGAGAATAAGGTAAAAGTTATAGGTAGTTATTTGAGCTTTATGTATAAGTTCATTGGGGTTTTCTTGGATTATTCTAAAAGTTGAAATAGGTTTTCAAAAAATTACAAAATTATTAGAATTGCTCAAGAAACTGAGTCTATGCAATATGCTGCGTGCATGTATTGTTTACAACTTTGACGAGAACCACATACTTGTTCATTCAATTACTCACTAAACTCAAATAAAAGTTAGAACTTTAAATAGACATTCAAGCCCAATTGGATAGGATAATTTCATTAAACTGCTAATATATTATACAGTTCTTAATTCAATTCCTAACAAATATAAAAAATTACCAAGAAAAAAACCTAAAATAACACCAGTAAGTACATAAATTATGACCAAACACACTGAGATACTCCTAAATTCTATAATAAAACACTCCCATTTTGACTTCTGCACTAAGATTTTCATGAGAATCTCATTGTTCTTCACATTTAACTCTGTAATTTCTTTTCTGCAAAAGTTTCTCCTTCCCTCTGCTTCCACTCCCTCCCTCATACACTTGAGGTTTTATCTTTCTTCAAGTTTAACCACTCAAAGAACCCAGAATCATCTCTCTTCCAATTGTGGAAACTCAAAAAAATGATGACTTGGATTAAATTCGGTGGAGGAACAATCAATGGAAGCTCGGACATCACAATAGCACTTCTTCTTCAATCTTGAACTGGACATCTCATACCTACAGAGAGAAAAAAAGAGGAGTTGAGTGGGTTCGGATGTGCCCTAGAAGAGAAGAAGAAAGAGAAAGTAGGTGAGTGGATAAGTATGTGAAGTTTTCAACTTAAAACATTAAAACTCATGTATGACATGAGCTAACTAAGGGTAAAATCATCTTAAAAAAGAGACGTGACAAACACATGCCACCTCTCAAACAACCAGCTGACGACAGGGCTTTCTAGGATGTTTATTGATAGTTTCAGGGGTATTTTGGGATTTCTTAAGTTTAAGAGTTTTTGTGAGAAAACCCTGAAAGTTTAATAAAGTATGTAGAAAATAAGCCTTTTATACTGATTTTGAAGCAAAATGGTTGGAAATAACCTCGCATTTCATTAATGAGTATTCAAAACAAGTTAGAGACAACACTACAGTATACAAAAGCAATTAAAAAACAAGACTTCTCTCCTTACAACAACACATAAACTAGCTTACATAACAGTCATCAGAGAATGAAGCGAATGAAGCAGTTTCTTAATAATGTTAGGATATGGCATGATGCCTAAATAGTAGGTTACCAGGAGTCACAGAATTGCTCAGTTCTGTTAAAAGTAATTTTATTGGGTTGAATTGAATGATTCACGGTAGCAGAATAATATCAATCTAGTCCATTTTGTGAATAAAATATGACCAATTGAGCATCCCAAATGATTTATGACGGGGGAATTTTCAGATACTTTGCATATACTCACCACTTTGGTTATTAGTTTGATCTCTCTTTTGAATCTTTTCGATCCATCCTATAATTAATAATATATACTAGAAATTACATATTTGAGACCCAGCAGTTGAAAGATGAGTGTGGGTTGTGATTCTGTTTTCTTTCTTGATGTGTTAGATAATTGTTCGCACTACAGCAGAAATGAGTTAACGGCAGTTTAAAACTGCTGTTAAAAGTATAGCCTGTTGTTAAAAATATAATTAAAAATCTTAGAGGGTCTTGTTGTTCATGTTTCTAAGGTAATAAATTTAATCTTATTATACCCTTATGGGCTGTTTGTTTTGGGGCGGAAGTGAGGAGGTAGACATTTGTTTGGATCGGAAATGTGAAATAACAAAACAATCTTCTTTTCTTTTCCTTATTTTCTTTTCCATCCCCTTATTACACGATTATTTTCCAACTTTTAGGATGTTAAGGTTAATTTTATGCTCATGTAAGTCTCATTTGTAATGAGTTATACCTTAAACCAGAAAATTTTGTGGTCGTGTAAATCTTACTTGCAGTCTAATTACAGTCCAAAAAAAACTTCATAATTAATATTTATTTTAGTATTATTTTGCGGTGAATTTTTTCACTTATATTTTCGCATTACAACCAAATACCAATAAAGGAAATGCACAAATCCCAATTTCTTATCTTTTTCTCATCATTTCTCGCTTTCACAATTTTCTCCCGCTTCAAACAAACCAAACAAGCCTGTCGTTTACCTCTCGAAAGGAATTGCGCAGAAAAAATGATGGAAATCCCTCTTATTTCAGCGTTTATCGCCACAGAGACCAGAGATTCATTGCGTACCAGCCTACATTAGTGCTCATTGATGTGATAACTGTCAAACATAATAATTGGGGAACAGACCAAATACCAGCAATTCTGAGGTTTGACAATATAAACAACACCGCCTATTCCTTCATTCCCTGATCCAGGACCCCCATATATTGACCGAACACTGCAATTTCATTTCATTGTTTTTTAGTGTGATTCTCACAAACCAATCAGCCAAATTTTTTTTAAAAAAAATTCCATAAAACATGGATATAATAATCAACTCAGATGTTACATTTGAAAAATGGTATAATAGACATCTCAATATACTAAGTTCATTCAATAAGAATCACGCAAAACATATAGTTAAATAGACTTGTACGCATCTAAGTTCCACATAAGTTCTACGTCTCAAAAAGAGTTCAGAAGTTATTATACACATCGACCATCCAAAAGATATCTAAACAAGAGTTCAAAAGTTATACATATCAACTAAACAAGGAAATTTGAAACATCTCCAAAAGTCATCTAGCGTTGTATGGGTCTACGTCCTCTCCTACCATATGCATTTGCGAAATCCATGGTCCTGCATCGGCTCTTCTTCTTCGCCACCTTCCAATGCTTGTTTCATATTGTACACCATATTGTATAAATCATATATAATATGCTCTCCCATTATCCCCTTTGAATCGTGGGTTCACAAATCCATAGTGCATGAGAGATATGCTACATAAAATTATAGAATATGTCAAGAAAATACTTTAAATTAAAGATATTTTTACAAATCGGTGAATATTTTACATCAACAAGTAAGGTAGGTGAAACATCCGTGTACGGGCAGGAATTATGTGCCGAATTTTGAATGGTTGGATGAGATATAGAGTGATACCAATCCTATGATTCCATTTGTATGATGCCCAATAAAAAACATGAATTGGCAGGGGGATAAATATAGAGTGAAATCACCCGGGGCTATTCACTTGCGGTTGGGGCAGTGGTCGGAGTAGTTGGGACAATGGTTGGTGCGGGGCTAGGTGGTCGGGACAGCGGTGAGGGATGCCGGTTGCAGAGGGAGAGAGGAGGGAGAAGATAGCTGTGAGAGGGAGATAGAGAGGGAGAAAGAGTGATTGAAATTTTTAACGAAATGAGGGGTAATTTTAGGATCAGGTAAAAATTTTAAGAATTGATGTACAAAACGGTATTTAAGTCATAAGAGGTGTGTGCCTTAATCAATTTACAATGTGCACTAATCTGCTATAATCAATTCTGTGTGCGCAAATATCTGTGCCGGATTTCTCTTGACTGGGTACAGTTTTTGGTTTTTGAAGCATCAATCGAGTAGGTGCGGTATAGGACTGGTGCCAAATTATCGCCTACAGCATGCTATTGCCAAGAGACTTGAGATATATCATTAACTAAAGCTGGCTATTTACACCTATAGTCATAATCATAATGCCGTTAACAAATCATTAGATATGTCAATGTTAAAGGATGGCAACTTTAGTGATTACAGTTGGAGGAAAGATTAAGTACTTGGATGGAGATCTTATAGTAAAGTGCATGCCCCCGAAACCAACATCCATAGAGCAAGCGTAGAATACGTTTTGGGTGAAACAAGTGTAAACAGCAAAGCTATATTGATGTAGGCCATGCCACAAAATACCACTGTTTGTATTCAAAATGCACAAGCAAGCTTTTTGGAACACTGCTCAGCACAAGCACACTTTATCCAAGAGAGAACAATGGAAGGATAAAAAGAGCCTTTAGTCCTAAAAATAAGCAAACTTTTGTAGTTCATCTCGTTGAATTGCCTCACAGGCTAGTAGGATAGTTATTGATGTTAGATTAAAAACTTAAAGAACTTCATGATAATGAAATCATTTATCAAGGATCTAGAATCCATAAATCTCAAGAACAAATATACATATAAATACATACCTGAAGCCATATGAAGGATTGATGAAGGTGGATTGATGAAGATCTCAGTCTCTTTCTTTTCTCCTTGCAAAAACCCTAATCTGTAAACACCTTTCTTCTCTCTGTCTCCTTTTCTTTGCACAAACCCAAAACTAAAAAAATGATGGATCCACAAAAAAAACGGGGGGGGGGGGGGGGGGGGGGGGGGGGGGGGGGGTTGTTTTCCTATAATGAAGGAGAGAAGAGGGTCTACGTATTGCAAAATAACCATATGGAGAAAAACCACCCATCATGGCCCTTAATCTCCCATATCATTATTAAACTTATACAAATGTAACATTTATATTTGGGCATACATAAATATCAGTTAGGCTATGATTATGGAATCCAATTAACAATAAAAGGTTAGTGGGCCACTTAATGTGAGACTAACATTCTCCCACTTGGACCACTAGCCGATTACATTAAAACTTTAGAAAACAAACAAAAAGACTCATTTAAAAACATTTGACTCCATTGGATTCCATACTGAAAAACTTTGACACGTGATCACGATTTTAAAAAAAAATAAAATAAAATAATAACTGATAAGCCCAAATAATGTGATATTGTAATACTGCAATTAGCTTGGACCACCAATGTGAGTCATAGCGGTTATACAACATTTATGTCATACTCCCTTCTACGTACCACAACATTGATAACCTTCACTAATAGAGTCTATAACCAAAACGACCCCTGTAATTTGTCTTGTCAAGACTTTTCCTTTTTAACAAACATCCATACATAATATGTGCACACATAGTTGGATAATAGGAAATACAGAAACAAACTTTTATTGCGCAATAGTGTCAATTACATAAGCACCAAAACATACATTACAGATTACTCAAAAGACCCATTCTAATAACATGTTCTTTGAATGTCTTTGGAGGTAATCCCTTGGTCAATGGATCAGCAACCATTAGAGTGGTACTTATATTCTCAATTGACACCCGTTGTTTCTGAACTCTTTCTCTAACGACTAAGTACTTAAGTTCCATGTGTCTGGGACCACTAGAGTACTTACCATTCTTAGAGAAGAAAACGGCTGCTGTATTATCACAAAATATCTTCAGCGGCCTGGCAATAGAATCAACTACACCAAGTGCTGAAATGAAATTGCGTAACCATAATGCATGATTCGTGGCTCGAAACATGCTACGAACTCAGCCTCCATCGTGGATGAAGCAGTGATAGACTGCTTTATGCTCTTCCACGAGATTGCCCCACCTGCTAGCATGAATATAAAGCCTGAGGTAGACTTCCTACTATCTGGGCAACCAGCAAAATCTAAATCCGAATAACCGATCACTTCTAACTGATCTGATCTCCTATATGTGAGCATATGATCCTTCGTCCCTTGAAGATACCGCATCACTTTCTTTGCCAATTTCCAATGCTCCATTCCTGGATTACTCTGGTATCTTCCTAACATTCCAACTGCAAAACAGATATCTGGCCTGGTACAAGTATGTGCATACATCAAGCTCCCAACTGCTGACGCATACGGAACTTTCTGCATTTGTTCCTTTTCTAAGTCATTTCTAGGACACTGACTCCCACTTAATTTGTCACCTTTCATGATGGGTGCACAACTGGCTGAACATAGTTCCATGTGAAATCTTTCCAAGACTCGATTGATATAACCTTTCTGAGACAGTCCTAACAATCCTCGAGATCTATCCCTGAAGATCTCTATGCCAATGACATAAGCTGCCTCACCCATATCAACCATCTTAAAGTTCTTGGTAAGATAGTCTTTGGTTTCATACAGTAAACCAACATCACTACTGGCTAACAAAATATCATCCACATACAGAACCAAAAAGATAAACTTGCTCCCACTGATCTTCAGATATATACACTGATCAACAGTGTTTTCTGTAAATCCGAATGAGGTAATGGTATCATTAAACGTTATATACCATTGCCTGGAAGCTTGTTTCAGTCCGTAGATGGATTTCTTTAATTTGCAAGCCAAGTGTTCTTTTCCTTTCTTTGCGAACCCTTCAGGTTGCTCCATGTATATTTCCTCATCCAAATTTCCATTCAGAAAAGCTGTTTTCACATCCATTTGATGTAACTCTAAGTCATAATAAGCTACAAGGGCCATAATGATTCTAAAAGAGTCCTTCTTTGATACTGGAGAGAAGGTTTCTCTATAATCAATGCCTTCTTTCTGAGTGAAACCTTTAGCCACAAGTCTGGCCTTATATCGTTCGATATTGCCTTTGGCGTCGCGCTTGGTCTTAAAGACCCATTTACACCCGACTTTCTTACAGTTACTAGGCAATTCGACGAGATCCCAGACTTTGTTTTGGTCCATAGATTTCAACTCCTCATTCATAGCATCAATCCATTTGCTAGAATCATTATTTTCGATGGCTTGTGAAAATGAAACTGGATCTTTATTAATCCCAATATCGAAATCAGATTCCTGTAGATACACCACATAATCATCTGAAATGGAAGATCTTCTTTCCCTCTGAGATCTCCTCAAAGCTGCCGGTTGTGGTGGTTCTACAACATTTTCAGTGGCGATATCCTCATGAAGTGGTGAACCATTATCATTATGTTGTTCTGGTGACTCAGCTTGATGATTAAGCTGAGGGACAACAATTTCTCTTGAAGGAAAGGGTATTGGGATATTTACCCTTATCACTTCAAGATCCACCTTTCTTGGTTCATCACTCCCACTAATTTCGCCATTCTCAAGGAATCTGGCATTACCAGTTTCAACAATCTGGTACTATGGTTAGGACAATAGAATTTGTACCCTTTAGACTTATCTGGATAACCAATGAAATATCCAGATATGGTCCTGGAGTCTAATTTCTTTCATGTGGATTATATATTCTAGCCTCTGCTGGACAACCCCCAAACATGTAAATGTCTTAAACTAGGTTCCTACCAGTTCACAACTCGAAAGGAGTTGTTGAGACTGCCTTACTAGGAACCCTGTTCAAGATATACATAGCAGTCTTTAAGGCTTCATTCCACAATGAATTAGGTACATTAGAGAAGCTCATCATGCTCCTAACCATATCCATAAGTGTCCGGTTTCACTTTCAGCAACTCCATTCTGCTGAGGCGTACCTGGCATTGTGTATTGAGCACAAATGCCATGCTTTTCTAGAAATTTGGCAAATGGGCCAGGATTTTATCCTGACTCATCGTATCTTCCATAATACTCACCACCTCGATCTGATCTCATGATTTTAACTTTTCTATCTAATTGTCTCTCGACCTCTGTAATGAACACCTCAAGGATGTCAACAGCCTGAGACTTTTCATGAATTAGATATACATAACCATAACGAGACAGATCGTCTATAAAGGTGATGAAGTATCTCTCTCCCGTAAAACATGGAATAGAGAGTGGTCCGCAAATGTCTGTATGAATTATCTCAAGAAGCTTTTGCTTCTTGTGGCACCTTTCTTGGTGTTTTGGTTTGCTTTCCTTTTATGCAATCCACACACAATCCAAAATCAGTGAAGTCTAGGTTATCCAAAATCCCATTCTTCGCTAATCTTACAATTCTATCCCTGGAGATATGCCCCAGTCGTCTATGCCACAAGATAGAAGATTTTTCATCAATTAAGCCACGTTTAGAACCAACATTCAAATGCAGGGTTAAAAGAGATTGTGCAAACTCATAATTCAAGGAAATTTTATATAAACCATCACATAAAATTCCATGTCCAACCGAAATTGAATTAAACATCAAATTGAGTTTTCACAACTAAAAAAAACTGAATATCCAACAACATCTAATTTGGATAAAGACATTAAATTCCTAGAAATCGAAGGTACATAAAAAGTGTCTACAAGATCCATCTGATGACCGTCTCTAAGAGTAGTCGATAAGTTCCAACAGTCTCGACCTCCACTTTGAGACGGTTCCCCATAAAGACAAATCTTTCACTTTCCTTCGGTTTCCTGGTTGTAAGGAATCCCTGCATTGAATTAGTTATATGAGTTGTGGCTCCAGAGTCAATCCACCAAGTATTAGAAGGAACTTCAGCAAGATTTGATTCATAACATACAAAAGAAAGATTCATACCTTTCTTTTCGAACCAAGCCTTTCTCTTGTTGCAATCCTTCTTTACATGTCCTTTTCTGCCACAAAAGTAGCATTTGACAGTGAAACTCTTTCCATGACCCTGGCTACTTCCCCAGGTTCATTCCCTTTCTTTGGTGAAAACCTCTTACCTCTTCCATACTTTCCCTTCTTATGTATAGCTCCTTGAGTTACTGCCAACACCAGAGTGATGTCCTTCTTGCCTCAGTCTCACTTCCTCTTGAATGCACATATTAGTCAGTTCATTCAGATTTCACTTATCCTTATGAGTATTATAGTGAATCTTGAATGGTCCGAATTGAGGAGGAAGTGAGTTGAGGATGAACTGTACCAGAAGGATTCATCTACTTTCATTCCCAGTGTTCCTAACTTCGCAGCTTTATCAGTCATATTGAGGATATATTGTTGGACTCCTCTACTACCATCATATTTCATGGTAGTTAACTCAGCCATAAGAGTGCCAGCCAATGACTTATCAGCAGATTTAAACGGTCTTTTACAGCAGTTAAAAGTTCTGAAGCGTTAGCAGTCTGAGGGAGTGAAGTTTTGATATTGTTGGCAATGGTCATTTTAATGAACATGAGACTGAGTCTGTTCGACTTTTCCCAGGCTTTAGCATGACTAACCTGATCTGCTGTACTTTCAGCAGTGATTTCCTCAGGTTTCTCAACTAGTAGAGCCATGTCAAGATCCAGTACACCCAGTGTGAATTGGACATGTTCAAACCATTCAGAAAAGTTTGTACCATTCAGGGCTGGAATGCTAGATGCATGAGAGTGAAGGGAAGTGGGAACGTTCACTGAAACAAAATAGGACAATACTCACATTAAGGCCTCGAATCAATACAAAAACATTAATTTTATGAAGATGAACTATTGATATCACTTTGATTTCTCCTTTGGGCGAAACCTAAGCATGTCCAGCGTTCACTCTACAGGTAAGACCTTTTATCACCTATGTAGGTCTAATATAATTTATGATACTTAGACAGTAAGTCATGTTACCTTTGGGTATCCAATTCTACACCACTGAGTTGCATAAATTACACTACCCTACCCGGTTCGTAATTATTTGAAAGAGACTTTCCTTTGGGCGAGTCTCAATCTCCTAACTAGAACCGCCACCGAGAATATTATTGACTTTAATGTCACCCTTATTGACAAATCTTTTATGTAGTTGTATATTCATAAGGCTCACTAATGTAGGTCACTTTGGCAACTACTAAATCAATAAACCGTATGAATATAAAAATAACCAACAATATTCTCTAACCTTTTATTGAGTTATTCTATAATACTCCAATATTATCACTTGACCAATTCAATCAATATTAACACAATAACATTATATGTGTAACATACATTTATGATTGAACTAAACAAACATTAGTCGACTGGTCAAGGTAGACAAGTCGACTAGGGACAAGTCAAGTCGACTATAAAGGAAGTCCCAGTCGACTAGGGTCAAGTCAAGTCGACTATAAAGTAAAGGTTTAGTCGACTAGGCAGAGAAACAGAGAACCATACAGCTTCAGGTCAATTTATTAGTCGACTAGGGCAAGGGGTTTAGTCGACTATACTAATTATTAGTCGACTAATAATTATTATCAAGTCGACTCCTGTAGAGATACAGAGAGTCATTATTATTCTGGGAGGAGACCTAGTCGACTAGTATTGAGGGCAAGTCGACTAGCAGTCAATGAAACAGAACACTTACAATTGTTAATCGACTGAAGCCATAAAAATCAAAATTAGGGTTTCTGTTCAACCAAAATTAATTTTGATCTAAGGATATGCACAATTAGAGGAATATTCATATTGATAGAATTTTGAAGGAAAGCTACTAAATCCTCTTTAAAAAAATTCTATAATTGAATGATCAAAATTTGCTTTTGAAACAGTTAATCATAAAACCCTAAATGTCCATAATCAGTATTCTGAGATGTATAGATTCTTAACCATGCTCTGATACCAAATGTTAGATTAAAAAACTTAAAGAACTTCATAATAATGAAATCATTTATCAAGGATCTAGAATCCATACATCTCAAGAACAAATATACATATAAATACATACCTGAAGCCATATGAAGGATTGATGAAGGTGGATTGATGAAGATCTCAGTCTCTTTCTTTTCTCCTTGCAAAAACCCTAATCTGTAAACACCTTTCTTCTCTCTGTCTCCTTTTCTTTGCACAAACCCAAAACTAAATAAATGATGGATCACAAAAGGGGGGGGTTGTTTTCCTATAATGAAGGAGAGAAGAGGGTCTACGTATTGCAAAATAACCATATGGAGAAAACCACCCATCATGGCCTTTAATCTCCCATATCATTATTAAACTTATACAAATGTAACCTTTATATTTGGGCATACATAAATATCAGTTAGGCTATGATTATGGAATCCAATTAACAATAAAAGGTTAGTGGGCCACTTAATGTGAGACTAACAATTGATACCATATTATCTATATGAGAAAACACAGTAGTCATTTGGTATTGTTGCAGTAGTTTAGGAAAGGAAAAAAACTTAATTGTATTATTGATGAGGGCAATACCTAGATATATATAGAGATATAATTGATAAGGAAATCCTATTCCTAATACAATATAGTACTACTCTTAACACCCCCTCAAATTCATGGTGGATCAAACAACATGAGTTTGCCCAACAAGACACCAAATCTCACTGTAGTACGTGACTTCTTAAAAAAGTCTGCAATATGCTCCTCTGAGCGAATATATGGGAATGATATTGTGCCTGAAGTGAAATGCTGACGAGTGAGTAACAGTCAATCTCAATATGCTCCGTCCTTTCATAAAAGACTAGATTTGTGGCAATCTTTATACCACTCTGATTGTCATAAGTAAGAGGTGTAGGATCTGTAAAAAAAAAAAAATACCAAAGTCTGTTAAAGTCTTCTCACATGAACAATCTCCCTAGTAGTAGTAGCATAGCCCTGAACTCAGCTTCGCAACTGGAACATGAAACAACATCTTGCTTCTTGCTTCACCACGAGTTAGTGAATCACCAAATAACAGACAGAAACCAGTGATAGAGCGGCGAGTTTACGGGCAAGCAGCCCAGTCAGCATTGGAATAAGCTCGAAACTCTAATGAAGAGGTGGATGATATGAATATTGATCGAGTGATGGTGCCTTTGAGATATCTGAGAATCAAAAGAAGTGCACTATAGTGAGAAGAGTACGATGCAGATACAAACTGGCTAACAATGCTGACCGCATTAGTAATATCTGGTCTCGTCAAATAAAGATATACAAGTTTACCAACTAGCTGACAATACCTAGTAGGGTCTGCAAGTGATGTACCATCTGAAGGAAGGAGATTAGAATGAAGCTCTGATTAAGGTGAAACATGTATAAAAAATGTAAAGTTTAGAAATGAGAGATAAAAAGTGCTAGGTTGTCAATACTACCACTATAGCAAGTGGCTATGCGAGTCGTGATCCACAAGGAGGGACTGTGATGAAAGCGTTAAGTAAGTTCTTTCTAGTATTTCTAGAACCGGTCAAATAGTTTTCTTCTTTATTAGAAGACAAAAAAAGATGTGTTGAAATCGATGTTGGTGTTTAAAGAAAGAAAAGAAGCTATGTTAAGAAAATGAAAAGAGAAATAAAGAAAGGTGTTTGTTTAATGGTGTTTCAAAACTAAGAAATCAAAAAAAATAGACTAAAGAATGTTGTGACGAAATTGATATTATATAATAGGATCGACGTTTGTGAAACTTGACAATATGATCAGTACTTGTAAAAGAAAACTATTATAAAACAAGCTAGTAATACCTAGACAAAAGAGTAAAAAAGAAAGCACATGAGGATTTAACGTAGTTCGGCCCAAACTTGGCCTACGTCTACGGGGAGAGAACTTGAGAGAACTTTATTAATAACTTGGTACAAAGAGATCTAACCTTCTCTTGATACAACAAGAGTATTCATCTTCCTTCATTAATCTAGACTTAGATTACAAGAGTATTATCTTTTCTTTATGCACCTTCACCTTGCTCCTCTCTTTACTTGGCTTCTTTCTGTTCTCCTTCGTGTTCTCCACTATTTTCTCTTTGAGATCAGCTTGGTTGAGGCAATTACAATTCTTGGTTACAATTTTTATTTATAAATTTTATAATATAACTCCTATTTGGACTATAAGATGATCTTGGCCTTTGGATTGTTGAAGAATCTTGATCAATCCTTTTAGGAATTGATCTTCTTAATCTAGAAGGATTATAGACCCTTTAATCTTAGAAACAAATTTCATTGAATAGAAATTTAATCCAATTCGTATCCTACCAGAATAAGAAAATTCACAATCACCTGAAATGGAAACTGCTTCACCTTGATTTGTTTCTTCTGCTTCAAGTCATCATCTTCTCCAACTCAATTGAATTTTCTTGGATCATCATATCCTCTTGAAAACAAGGTAAAATCCTAACAAAGAATACTTACCTCTTGTGTTGATTTTCGTACTTGGATCATTGGTGAAGGCTTATCTTGCTTTAGAGGCGATCAACGCATAACCCATAAGATTGGACTCAGTCCTCGTCCACATTACATCATCAAAATGAACAAGCTGAAATGATAGGACACTAAAAAGGAGAAATCATCATAATGAGCTATCGGTGGCATGAGCAAAGACAAGATATTTTTCGATGTTACTAGATTCACTTAGATATAAATCAAACACAAAAGACAAAGTAAAAAAGAAGAATAAAAGTAAAATTTTGATTCGATTGAAAAAATGATGAAAGAAAAGAAAAAGGATTACATTGATGTCATTCTCAATGTAACTTCCTCTCCTTCTCTCATGAATCTCTTCTCTAACCTAAGTTGACATAATACAGAAAATTACATAAAAAGAAACAAAACTTAAGTTAAACTGAATTGAAAAGCTTAATCTAAACTCTCTGCTGGGGTGGTGCCCATTTGCCTTCTGAAATGAC